>JAVKOQ010000213.1:0-89610 GCA_031835245.1 Balamuthia mandrillaris
CATCGTTTACTTTTGGCAAAGCGGCAAGAAAAGCAAAAAACAAACCATCATTCCCCGTTGCAGGTGTTCGTGGTGCACTGCCAAATACCTCGAACGTCACATGAAGAAAAAGGTGTTGCTTACCGAAGCACTTCAGTAAACTTGAAGAAGTGGAAAATGAAGTAATGCAAACTAAGAAGACGAACTAAAGAGCAACGAAAGGAATAACGAGAGAACCAGAAAAGAAAGAAAGAGAAGAGCAAACATGTTTATGCGATCAAGGAATTAAGAGAACTTAAGCTCTTGTCAACATCAGCCAACTGCTTCTCCACTTCTACTATAGACTCCCTTGGTAGACGAAAAGAAAATCAGCACCCAAGCAAAAAGAAAACGAATTGGAAAAACGTACTTGTCTTTCTGTCGAACGCTTTCAGGAACTTTTTCTGCATAAAACTCGGATGACATTCTTTGTTGGATTCGTTGTTTGTCCTCTTCCAACTTTTGCTTCTTTTTGAGGAGTTTCTCGATTTCTTTTGTGGCGAACTCTTTGCTTTCTCCTTCTGTGGCCAATGGAGCAAACAATTGAGTGCGATGGTCCAATATCCGAACAGCAACTCCCTTTGGTTTTTGAGAAGTAAAAAAGAATTGAGGAAAACAAGAAAGAAAGAAAAGACAAGCACACTAAAAAGAAACATACATGAGGTTCAGGGCCATCTAAGCGAACATCCAAGCTTCCAGCTTTGGCAAGATGACAAATAAGCTCCTTTTGCTCCTCGAACAGCTCTTTCAGTTGCAGGTCGTTCGTTCTTAGCACCAACCCGAAAGAAGATCGGCGCAAGGAATGAGCATCACGCAACGATCGAGCAGCATGAACTACTCCCATCACTTCTTTCATCGCTGCTTCTAATTCTTCCTTTGGAGAAGAAAAGGAAGAAGAAGGATAGAGACATTCGCCCAAGGCAGCAGGTTTGCTCCTCTTCAGTTCAGCATCAGAAGGCGAAGAGAGAATAGGCAAATGTTGCCAAAGTTCCTCGCTAACAAAAGGCATAAATGGATGAAGCAACTTGAAATAGGTGTCCAAACAATGAAGTAACACCGCTTTCATTCGTTCTCTTTCGTTGTTTTCGTTGCTGTACATTTTTGTGGCTTCGAGGAAGACATCGCAAAAGTCATCCACGAAGAAAGCAGAAAGAGCACTCGTGGCAGTCGAAAGGTCAAAAGAGGAAAGACCGGAATCGCATTTCTGGATGAGGTCTTCCAATCTTGCTAAGATCCATTTGTCCACCAGCCCTCCTTCTGTTTCTAGAGAAATATCTCTCGACAACCGCAAGACCGACTTTATGTTTATGTGTTGATTAGCGAAGACGATAAGAAAGCACACGAAAGAAGGAAAGCAAAAAAGATAATACATACAGGAAAAGTTGGTGAAGAGGAAGATAGGTCAAAGGATTGATCATGGAGGTACATCAACACGAATTTAGTGGCGTTCCACATTTTGTTGCAAAAGTGTCGATTGGCCACCACTCTATTAACATCGAGGTTTATGTTTCTTCCCTATTGTAACCGTTAAGATGAAAGAATGAAGAGAATAGAGATGAGGAGAGAACGTAGAAGCAGAAGAGAGAACCTGTTGAGTATAATCTATCAAAGTGAAACGCAATGCATCGGTTCCACACTGCGGAATACCTTTGGGAAAGTCAGTCTTCAATGCTTTGCGTGCTCTCTTCATTTCCGCCTCATCGATACTGCTATTGCTGCCTCCTTGCAGCATCTTCTCTTCCAGCTGCGACAGGGAGACGCCTTCGATGACGTCGATGGGATCTATGACGTTGCCAATGCTTTTGGACATTTTGCGGCCGTGAGCATCTCTCACCATGGCGTGCAGCATCACTTCTTTGAAGGGTGGAATGTTTCCCTCTGAGAGAAACGTGCACATCATTGCCATTCGAGCCACCCAAAAGAAGAGGATATCTGCTCCTGTTTCCATTACAGATAATGGATAGAATTTCTGGATAGAAGAGGATAAGAAGAAAAAGAACAAAAAGAAGCAGAACAGAACAAGAGGAAGCTACCTGAAGATCGAGAGTCTTATCAGGCCATCCTAAAGCGGACAACGGAAAGAGAGAAGAGGAAAACCAAGTATCCAAAACATCTTCATCTTGCTGCAACCGAAAAGAGCCCGCTCTCAATCCAAACTTTTCCTTCGCCTCTCGTTCTGCATCTTCTGCACTTCTCGCGATGACCCATCTTTCTTCATCTTTCTTTTTGTTATCATCGAGAATGAGTTTATACGCTGGAATGCGATGGCCCCACCACAATTGTCGTGAAACACACCAATCCTGCGAATTATCTTTGTTTAAAAAATGTTAGTTTCAAAATATAACAAAGCACACAAGACAAACTAACAAGAAGACACAAAATTCTACGCACTCAACCAACGAAACCATTCGTCCTTGTGAAACTGTGGAACAATTTCCATCTCACCCTCCCTCACCAGGCGTGCTGCCTCCTCTGCCATCGACTTGATTCTCACGTACCACTGTGGCTTCAAACGAGGCTCCAAAACGTCTCCTGAACGGGAGCAAAGAGCGAGCCTCATTTCGTGTTCCTGTTTTCCTCGATAGAGACCTTTTTGCTCTAATGCCTCTATCACTTTGTTCCGTGCATCTAATCTATCCATTCCCTAAAATAACCGTGAATTAATTTTTAGCTCTTGTTTTCTCTCTTCTCCTGTTGTGCACTTTCATCTCTCATGGTTTTTGTCCAAACTAACCTGGAAATCTCCAGCAGCACCGTTAAGTGTTCCATTGTCGTTTAGAATGTTGATTTGCTCCAAGTTATGACGAAGACCACATTGATAATCGTTTTCATCATGTGCTGGTGTAACTTTGACAACACCTGTACCGAGCTCCATGTCCACTAGCTGTCCATCTGTTATGATAGGTAGTTGTCGCCCTGTGAGAGGGTTTATCACAAAACGCCCATGATACATCTGTTCAACAACAGTGTAAGTAAAAAAAAAAGTCAGAGATCCAGGAAAACGATAAGAAAGAAGATAGAACACAGAAGCAAAACCTGATAACGTGGATCGTTGGGATGCACTGCAACAGCGGTATCGCCTAGTATTGTTTCTGGCCTTGTGGTTGCAACTTCCAACTCGCCACCTCCCTCCACAGGATACGCAACACGATAGATAACTCCAAACTCGTGTTTCTTTTTTCGACCAGGCAGAGAAAGAAACGTTCTCTTGTTAACGGGCTCGTAATCTACCTACAAACGTCATTGAAGAAGTTATTGAAAGAACATGAAGAAAGGCAGAACGAATGAAGCACCTCAATATCAGAGATAACAGTTTCCAAATGGCAACACCAGTTGATGAGCCGCGTGTTGCGATAGAGAAGCCCAGCCTCATGCAGCCGCACAAAGGCCTCAGTAACGGCTCGTTCTCTTTGGGAATCCATCGTGAAAACTTCTCGCTTCCAATCCAATGAAGCTCCTATCCGTTTCTTAAAGAAGAATGTAAGATTATACGTTTCCAAAGGAAAGAAAGAAAGAAAGCAGGAAAGAGTACCAATTGTTGACAAATCCGACCACCACTGGCTTCCTTCCAGCGCCAGACTTCTTCCAGAAAACGTTCCCTGCCCAAATCGTGCCTTGTTTTCTTGTTGTGTTGCACAAGTGAGCCAAGGAGAAAAGTGCCAAGAGCGAGTACGAGAGCGGTAAACAAACCCCTTGCTCTCGCATTAGTTTCTTTTCTACGACTGTTTGAGTCGCGATACCGGCGTGGTCCAACCCTGGTAGATACAATGTGTTGTCGCCTTTCATTCTTCTCCATCGCACCAAAGCATCCTTTTTGGTAGAAGACTTTTGATGAGAGAACGGTAGCGAAACGAGAATTGAAAAGAGAGAGAGAGAGAGAGAGAGAGAGAGAGAGAGAGAGAGGAGAGGAGAGAAGCGGAGAGAGAGGAGAGAGCGAGAGAGAGGGAGAGAGAAGAGAAGCGGGGAGAGAGAGAGAGAGAGAGAGAGAGAGAGAGGGGAGAGAGAACAGAAAAGAGAAGAAGAAGAAGAAGAAGAAGAAGAAGAAGAAGAAGAAGAAGAAGAAAAGAACTACTAACAAGAAGAGACGAAAAAGAAGAAGAAGCAGAGCGTAAGAGAACCAAAGAAGCGACAGAGAAACAAACAGAGTTACTTTACCTGAATGCTGTTGGTGAGGGTGTGGCCAAGGTGCAAAGAGCCGGTGACGTTGGGCGGCGGGATGACCATCGAAAAGACCGGCCGGCCATCTCCCCGAGGGTCGTTGTTCGCATGAAACGAGCCACGCGCCTCGTACCACTGATGCCAACCTTTGCTTTCCACCGCCACCTTTGAAGAAAACAACAGCGTGAGGGAAGACGAAGAAAAGAAGAAGACGAAGGACCTCTTCTTCTTTCATCAAACAAAAACAAAAGGTGTAGCAGGAGCGAACGGGATCGTAAGCAGCGGCCAACGAGCCGAGCGGAGGTCTGGAAGCCTGCTCAGAAGCAGTGGTGGTCGCTTTACGCCGATGAAAGAACAGAGGCAGCGGTGAGCGAAGGGAAGAGTAAGAGGAGGAGGAGGATGGAAGGCAAAGCACCAGCGTGCTCCTTGTTCTTCCTCCTCTTCTCATCATTTTTTCGATTTAGCTACCTAGGTGTTGCACTATTAGGTTGAGTGATGCGGGTTAACTCGGTTTAGTTTGTCGACACCAAGATCATCGAACAGATTTTCAGTTTTTTTGAATTTTGATAGGTGCTTTGTATTAAACTTTGTCGACATTAAGATCATGGAAACGATTTCTATTTTTTTGAATTTTAATAGGTGCTTTGAATTGTTAGCTAAAAATCGCTTCGCAAAGTTATTTTCCAAAGAATTGAAACATTTTTTTTTCGATCGAAAGAAGACCACGCATGCAAGTGAAAGATTTACTGCTGACAGCAACCAGTCCTGTTCAAACGGCAAAGCACACGGCTCTATGTCCTATGTGCTACCAGTACGTGCACCCGGGCATGCTGATTGGGCACGTCCCCCGCTGTTACGTCAGGTTCACCCTGGCGCAGGGCGTGATACCGCTGTGCACGTGCATGACGTGCAAGGCGCAACGCCAACATCCTGGTGACCTTCTGCCCGGCGCGACAACCACAACAAGCACGGCGCATGGAAAGAGGACGAAAACGGGCAGGAAACGACCCCGTTTAACGCTCAAGCAGAAACAAAAGGAGGAGGAGGAGGAGGGAGAACGGGATGCAGAAGAAGATGCCGATGCAGAAGGTTTGCTTCTGCCTAAGCAATCGGAGGGAAAGCACTGCTGCCGCTGCAACGCGCGAACAAAGAGCTGCTCCACTGTCCATTTGGCGTCATCACAATCGGGCACCTCTGCCTCTCCGAGCCGGAAGGCGTTGCGTGCTGAAAAGCAAAAGTGAAACGACGAAATAACAAGCTCTATTATTCCTCAAATGACAACGACTTCAGAGTCATAAGCGTGGTGCTTGACATATCTATTGAACGAACGAAGGCGGCTTCAAACGGAGGGAAAAAAAAAGAGTAGGTAAGCACTATAACAACAAAAGAATAAATGCACATGAAAAATGTACCCTGTTCTTGGGGTGCCGCTCGCTTTGTCACGACGCGTGTGTCTGCCCACAACGATGATGTCCACCTTGAACTGGAGCGCCATTTGGCAGACCAGCTTGCGAGGGTCGTGATGCACTGGCACCAATATTGTGTAGTTCTAACGAGAGAGAAAGAGAGAGAGAATGAACACTTGGGAGGAGGACTGACAGAGAGAGAGAGAGAGAGAGAGAGAGAGAGAGAGAAACGGAACCAATTTGCTGTCATCCAAAGCTTTCTTCAAAGGATAACACATTTGAACGGCATACTTCCATCTTTTGTAATGCTCCTTGGTTTGGCTGCTGTTCTGAGTGGAGTACTCATGGAACGGGTTGAAACGAACTTTGTTGTATAGTCGCTGTTATGCAAAAGAACAAGAAAATAGGAACAAGCAAGGAGGAACAAAGGAAAGAGAGCGTGCCATGGATAATAAAGACATGGTCACGAGGGGTGGCCAAGCCGAGTACATGCCGAAACGCCAAACAGCTGCCCTCCGTGTTGTCCACCGGCACCATGTACCGCTTGCCGCTCACTTGGCCCTCCTCATGGGCGCCCTTTACCAAGCAGTTGATGAGCAGCAGCTCTCTCATCTGAGGGAGGGAGGGCTCTTCCGGGGGAGACCACAGCTTGTGCTCTCTTCTCTTCGCTTTGCTTCTGACCTTCTTCGCTGCTTTCTGTTTGTCATTTCTATCAACGGTGGAATTATCTTTGGTTTCTTCTTCTGCTTTGTCTTCTACTTCTTCTTGTTGGCTGCTGTTTGCTTCTTCGCCGTCTTCTTCTTGTTGTTGTTGTTGCTGTTTTTTATGGTCGAGAAAGCGGAGCAGAAAGTCGGCAAAGTTTTCGCTGGAGCGAAGCACGAGGTTATCGTAGGCTTTGTCGCGTTCGTCCAGCAAGTGAGGTTTTCTTGCGTCTCCTTCTTCACCCCTTCCATCTTCGTAGGTTTCCTGTCGTTGTGTGCGTTGTTCTTCCGGTGTGCTGGTGATCTTTTGAACGGTAACCATTAACAAAAAAGAAATAGAAAGAAAAAATGTTTTCAGCAAACCATTTCATCGGAAGGAAACGGCGAAGGCGAAGGGTCAAGGATTGCGGTAGCATCGTCCGAGGCGGAATGGCGAAGGGCAGCAAGGTCCGTAAACGAGGTCAGGATAGGGGTGCCCTTCATTCTGCTCTCCTGTGGCTTGTATGCAAGAAAGTGAGAACATTAGAGAAAATATACGATTACATCGCGTCGTCATGGATCTCCTAACCTTCCACTCTTCATGTCGTCATTGGGAATAGTTATCATGTCGTCTCGGTAGTCATATTCATGTCGTCACGATTTATGGGAAACACAGCATGCAAACGGAAGATGAAGCCTTCCCTTGCGTTCGCTTCCTCCTGGTGGCGTTGTGCTCCGTGTCGGTGACCCTGTTGCTGGCGCTGCGGCAGTGGTGGACCCCTTTCGAGCTATGGTTCCACAGACAACGCGTCCGACGCTACTTTGGCACCGTCCACGAACAACGGCACCGGCGGCATCACCTTGGTGGTCGCAAGGCGATCAAGGCCACAAAATCAAAGTACACTCCGCTTAGCGTTCCTCCGCCAGGCAAAATATTTCGCTGGGACTTTCGATCCCCTTCTCCTCCCTCTTCTTCTTCTTCTTCTTCTTCCTTCACAGACAAGGAGCCTCTTCGTGTGGTGTCCTGGAACCTTGAGTTCGGCTACCAGTTGGACGACATCATGGAACAACTGGCGTCGCTTCGCCCGGACGTCGTGTTGTTGCAGGAGGTGGACCTGTTTGATAACGGGAGGGACTTGAGCCGCAACGTGTGCACCGCCATCGCCGCCAGGCTGCGCATGAACGCCGTGTGGGCTGGACACCATCGTTACTTTCTTTCCTCTGCTTCTTCTTCTTCTTCTTTGCGTGAACGGAAAGTGAAAGAGAACGAGGGAAGAGAAGAAGGGGAAAGAGAAGAAGGAAGAGGAGGAGGGTGTTGGGGGAATGCTATTCTGACGAGGTGGGATGTAGAGGAGGAGAGCGTGAGGTTCTTACGGTTGGAGCATTTACCTGGCTACGATAGAAGCGCCCTTTGTGCTCGCATTCTTCTTCCACACTCTTCTTCTTCTTCTTGTGCTTCTGCTTCTTCTTCTTCATTGTTATGCTGCTCCGTTCATTTAGAAGTATGTTGTGGCCTCTCTCGGCGGCTTCAACAGTTCGAACAAGTGCTTTCTTGGCTGCAAGAAGACGCTGCCAACAAACCGCAACAGAGAGAAGGGGAAGCGAAGGAGGGGGTCATCATAGGAGGAGACTTGAACACTTTGGCACATGGACTGCTTCGGTTGTCTCCCTTCCATTGTGGAGATGAGCATCGATGGCAAAGTGTTGGCTGGACAGAGGCTCAGTGGTGGCATCACCACATCTTTTCTTCCTCTTCTTCTCCGTCTTCTTCTTTTCTTTCTTCTTCCACACTCAACTTTATTCACCAACTTGGTCTACGTGATCCGTTTTGCAAAGACGTAAGTAAGGAGAACGATAAGAGAAGGACGAAGAAACGATGGTTATTCTTAAAGAAGCAACACGAAAACGAAGATGAGGAAGAAGTCAGCATGGAGAACTTTTGGATCTCAGCAAAGATGGATTGGCTACTTCTCTCTCGCTCCTTGAACGTGTTGGACAAGAGAGTGGGTCGTGGATGTAACGCCTCTGACCACTTTTGGCTATCTGTGGATGCTTCTGTTTCTTAACAGATCCTAAAACCTTTTATTTTTAAACTCTATCTTTCAAAAGAAGCAGAAACCTTGCAGGGCAGACGCTGAAGAAGAAGGAGAAGAGTGTTCGCCCTCCTCCGAGTTTTGGTTATATTCTACGTTTCCACCATCGTCATCGTAGACGTCTCCTCCATCCTGGGTGCCGTCATCATCGTAGCCATTGCGGCCATCATCGTAGACGTTCCCTCCATCGTCATCGGGGTACCCGCCATCGTTGTAACCATCATAGCCATCGTCATCGGGGTACCCGCCATCCTTGTGGCCATCATAGCCGTCGTCGTCGTAGCCGCCATTGTGACCACCATAGCCGTCGTCCTTGGGGTCGCAGTCGTCGTGGTGAGGTTTATGGTGATGGTGATAGTCGTCCGTTTTGTTTGGGGTAGGTTTGTGGTACTTGCCACCGCCGTAGTAGTTGTCGTCGTAAGACTCGCGCAAGGTGCTCGCGTTGGTGGCGATGATGGCAGCGAAGAGAACGACAATGAAGGCAAACACAGCGGTCGTCAGGTTCATTTTGTGTGGTGTTGTTTTTGTTGGTTGGAGTTTGTGAGGATAATGAAAGGAGAGGGACGTTGAAGTAAAAAGGACTCCTTGTTTTTTATATTACACGGAAAGCAGATGCTAGTCTCTGTGAATACAAACATTTCAGCAAGAGGAGATATGGAAGACCAAGGAAAACCATACAATATTCATGTCCAGTCTTATGATATCGATTCAACACGCTGCATTGACTTTTCGATGATATCTTGCTGCTTTTGTCTCACTAAACCACTTTTAAGGCATTACCGTTTAAGGTGGACGAGAGAGAGAGAGAGAGAGACCTACCTGTTGGTCTTACAGATCTTCGTGAGCTCCTCCGAAGGTGGCTTTCACCAGGACAGGTGGAAAGGAATGGTGTCGTTTCACATATGATAGAAACTCCCTCAGCGTTCGTCCCTGCAAGGATCGATAAGCAGCACGAAAGCCCTCGCCGGTGATGGAAGACGGATTATCCTCCAGAAACTTGATGGAGAACATTACTTCGGGCTCCATTCGTTTTTGTGATAAGTACAAATAAGCAAACAGCTCACAAAGTCCCTGTCGATGAAGCAAAACAGTCTCAGTACAAGAAAATATTGAACGAAGAAGAGAAGAAAATGAGCTTGGGCACCTCTTCGACTTGTAAAGGCAAGCTGCATTCATTTTCGAGGGATGTTGCTATCCAGTAATGCACAAGTTCATGAGCGAGCACGGACTGGATTCTCGTTTTAGACATTCCTTTGCGTAACACGATCTTCACCGGCACTTGTACTCTCTTGTATATAATGTCAATATTGGGCAGGTAAGATAAGATGCAAGAAACGAAGGACAGGAAAGAAGCTGGTAACACAGCTTTGAAAGCGTACTTGATGGAATTCGTCAACCACCAACCCTTTCTTGATGGTTATACCAGAAGGATCGTGAATGCCGCCAGGATCCACTCGTCGCATTAACTCGGTCATATCTCGTTTGTTCACCAAAGCGATGGGCGGTAATTGTTCCAAATTATGATTTTTACTCCGGGTTGAAGGTTCTTGTTGTGGGCATGCGATGTCGATTCCATAGTTTAGGCCCAGTTTTTGAAAGAAGCAGATGATATCGAGTGCCATTTCTTGAACTCGTTGTTGTTCCATCGTTGAAAAAGAAGAAGAAGAAGAAGAAGAAGAAGAAGAAGAAGAAGAAGAAGCAGGAGAAGGCGTTGAAGCTGCAGGAACAGAAGGAGGATCAAGAGTTGTTGCAAGTCTGGTAGACGGAGGAAGCTTCTCATAAAGAAGAGAGGTTGACCCTCCGTTCCACAAAAAGCACTCTCCACATACTTTCTCCTCAAAGTTGCGATACTTTCTCGGTACAGAAAGCTCGCTGAAGAACCGTTCCACCTCTCTCATCGCCTTCCGCCACCGCAGAGAAGAAGCAGCCACCACAGAAAAAGAAGAAGATGGAGCTGTCAATAGAGTCAATTGAGGAGAAAGGACACACGGTCAATACGGAACAACCGCTGCATTCAAAGTAATCCGGGTGAGAGAGGTGAGCACCGCAAATGGCTTGGCCAGAAGGAGACAAGCTGTAGGGTGTCTCTTCCGCGAATGCCTGGCGACAATAGGAGCAGTGAGAGACAAAGGCGAGAGCGTAGTCGAGGCTGCAGTAGGGTCGCTCTTGGTCGATATCTAGGAAGATGGAGCGGGAGAGAGATCCTTCAAGATCCCTACAGGCTGCTTCCTTAAGAGGACGTTTGCAGGTGGTGCAACGGAAGCAGGATGGATGCCACACTCTGCCAAGACCAACTACGTACTCCTTGCTTCCATCTTCATGATAATTTAGACAAAAGAAGCGACAAACAGTGAGGAGAGCAGAGATAAATAGAAAAGAGAAGGAGGAAAGAGACAAACAAGAAGAGAAAAACGAAAGGAGGGTACCCAAGCAAACATCCTCAGAACAAATAGGACATCGTCTCAAGGTAGGGAGAGGAAGCGGAGCGTCCGGGATGTTCTCTAAAATATCTGTTGGCGATTTCCCTAAACTGGCCTTCAGTATCTGCTCGCATTAGAGGAAGTCATGGAAGGGAGCAACAGAGAAGCATAGACGAACGAAGAGAGAAGTGAGATAGAGCGAAGAGCAAAGAGACAAGCAGCGAAGAGAGAAGAGAGAAGACATGCAGCGAAGACAAGCTAGACGCGGGAAGCAACAGAGAGAAGGAGGAGAAAAGAGGAAAAACCTGTTTGGCTTCCTCAGCCGAAACCGGAGAGAACAGGTCCACCCCCGCGATGTCCCTCCGCGAGCTTCCATAGCGGCGATACTCGCGCAGGGCATAGGCCCCAAAACACGTGAGCAGCAGCAGGTTGGTGAAGAACGGTATTTTGCGGCTCCTCCACTCATGCCACTTTGCTCTTGCGGTTTGTCGTTGTGGCGACCCTTTGGCTGCGGAAGCGGACCCAAAAAAGCGGCGACATGGAAGCGGAAGAAGAAGAGAAGGCTTCGGCAAAAGGGATGAGGAGGCCGAGGAAGAGAGCCGTCGTGTGACGAAGTGGAGCGGAGGCAAAGAGTTTCGGAGGTGTGGAAGAGTTAGACTCGTATGCGCTACGGAAGAGAAGTAGGAGTACTGGCAACTCCTTAGCCCAGGTCTAGCTCCTAGGCCCCCACGAGCAGTCGCAATAACCATCGGAGGAAACGCCGAAAGCATTTCACTCTCTCTCTCTCTTTTATTTATTTATTTTTCTTTATTTTTTTGTAAAGTTGAAAGAAATGACAGCGAAATTTTGATTACAAGTCGCGGGAAATTTGGATTGTCGACAAATTTATATTTCATGTCGTCCTTATATTCGATTATTTATTGTCGACACCATTTCATTCATGTCGTCCTTACAAAAATTACCGGCTCGTTCTGTCTTGCCAGTCACTTTCGGAGAGGAGACGCTCGCCGAGAGAAGAGGGAGGTCCTCCGTGCCTTCCTCACCCGAGAAGTTGACGGCACCCAAGGAGGCCGAGAACTCCCTCACCTTTCTTCGCCGCCAGACCACGGCGCCGGAGAGCACGGAAACCACCGCACAGAGCGCCACCCCCACGCTCACCGACACCGCCACCACCAGCTTCAAGTTCATTCCATCATCTTTGTCGCTTCTGGTGTCCACCAAGACTTGCACGTCCGGGTCGTAAAACATGTCTTGGCCGAGGGGCATTCGGATCACCAACCATTGCTGTTCCTCTCCATCTTTGCTGACGGTTTCCACTTTGGCGCGTGCCGCCTGTTCCACTCCATCTACCAAACACACTTGCAGCAAGTTGAGCATGACTTGGGTGCTATCCGTCCTCCACACGCCTTTTGTCACGACCGTGTCACCTCTTCCTTGCGTTTGGTCGGCTGGGATCAGCGCGCTATCTGAACTGTTCATTCTTACTATCAGCTCCAACCATCTCGCCGCTTTCCCTTTCTCCGAACGTGCAAGAAGAGAAGGAGCGGAAGGAAGCCAGTCAGAGAGCATCACGCTCCATTTGGTGAACCCAGCACCCACCTTGAATGTCCTGTTCCCCACATGAAACTCCTTTTCCTCCTCCTCCACCACGGTGAATGTCCATTCCACTCGCTTTCTCCCTTCCTCCTCCTCCTCCTCCTCCTTCTTTTCGTCTGCCTCCACCTCCCAGAGGAAGGCAATGGTCCTCTCATCCAGGAAAGAGGAGTGGTAGCCAGAAGAAGGGAAGCTCATCTTCCTCACCTCCTCCCCTTTCTCGTCCAACTCCCGAATGGAGTGAAACACAAAGTCCAAGCGGAGGTGCTCTTGAGGGGCAGCGCCTTGCTTGGGCACCAGTTGGAGATTGGGGGTGTTGTCTGGGAACTGGCTGGCTGTCTCTCCTGCACCTGGATCGATGCTGGGCTTCACCTCCTCTTCACCCAAGACAGCAGACCAGGAGACCAGAGGGAAGTTGTTGGGTGTGCTGCTTCGGCATCCGATCTCCACCTTGGTTGCTCCCAAGGGCTGCTTGGAGGAGAGGGCGAAGCGGAAGGATTTCCAAGTGCTGGTGGACAGGTCTCCCACTTGGCAGAGCACGTGCTTGGCTGCGATGGTGTCTGTCAGGATGAGGCATGCTTGTTGTGGCAACGAAGTGGAGAACGTGGTTTCGGCCAGGGAGGAGTCATCGTGCAGGACAGTGAAGTTGAAGAAGCAACCCACTTGGCGAGCCCAAGACGGTCCTCCGCTCTTCATTTCCACGGCAAACTCCTTGCTGTTGTTCTTGCGTGCTTGTTTGTGCTTGAAGAACAAACTTGGTCAACAGAACTCATAACGGGAAGGGAACGAACAGAAACGACAAGAAAGTACAAGAAGGAAAGAAGGAACACAAAACGACAGCAACGAACGAATGATGATGAACCAGACAGAAGAAGATAAAATGCAAGAAGGGAAAGAAGAGACAAAAAAGAAAAGAAAAGCGAGAAAAGCCAGAAGGAAAGCAAACCAATTGAGGAGGTGTGGAAGGTTGGAGCCATTCCACATTCATCAACAGCTTGTTGCTCAATGTTTTGGTGGTCAGCTCTCCCTTCACCTTTGGCAGCTCCTTCCCCAACTCGTCCTTCATCTCCACCGAGAACTCCACCGCCACCAAGGAGGAACTCGAGTTCAACTGCACTGCAATCTCCTTCTCCACTTCCCCTCCTCCTCCCACATCCAACCGGCAACTCAACTCCACCTCCTCCATATCCACCTTGCAAAAGGCTTGAGTGAAGGCATTGGGAACGAGGGTGATATCCTGCGGAAAATGCCAGGTCATGGAGGTGGAAAGACTGGTTGAAGGCCCTCTGTTGCAAAGCTTGAACTGGATGTCCGTCTGCCCTCCTGCCAGAATCAGTGCTCCTTCATCTGCTCTTGGATGGTGTTGGTTTGTTTCCATGTTTCCGTGAGTGGGAAGCCTTGCAGTTATTGAAAAACACAATGAAAGAAAAGGAACGAACCAAGGAGAGCAAAGGCAAGTTGAATGTTGGGGGAAGGTTGAGAGGATTGTGGTGTGGGAGGAATGAAGATGGTCTCATCTGCTGCCCCACAGGTTGGGATGGCGATGATCACATTTTCTCTCATTGCAGGAGCCAATGGCAGGGTCTGAAGAGAAAAGCTTTCTGCACCATTGATGCAAAAGAAAAATCATAAGAAACACAGTCGACCAAAAGGAAGCATGAAGAATGAAGAATGAAGAAAAGCAGAAAGAGGAGAGAAGGGAAGAACGAACCAAAGAAGGCAGGAGGCAAACTGGGGTGTTGAAACCCACAACGAAGCTTGCCATCCCCTCCATCCCCACATGTTAAAGGAAGCGCTTCCCGATCCAACACAGACAATGGGGAGAAGGACACCACGCAATAGCCTTCTCTCACCATTGCTGCTCCCCTGTTGGACACGTTGAACGAGGCCTGGAGGGGGGTGCCTTGCCCTGGCATGAATGAAGCAGGAAGGTCCTTGGTGAAGCTCGCCTCCAGTGTGGGTGGAGTGGCGACGATGAGCTGTCCATTGGTTGCCGTCTCTTTCTGCAACTCATCCTTGATGCGAACGGAGAACTCCACCACGGACAGCGTGGAAGCTGCTGCCAACTCTACCTCTATCAGTCTCTCCTCTTCTCCAGGTTTGACGTTCAAGGTGCAGGTGAGGGCAAGATGATCGGCAAGGATGGAGGAGGAGCAAAAGGATTGGGTGAAAGGAGTGTCGAGGATCTGGATGTCCAGAGGAAAGGTCCAATCCAGGGAAGTGGAAAGGCTTGTGGAAATGCCCTTGTTTCCAAGCTTAAAGCGGATGGCTATGGAACCACTTGGCCTGATTGAAGCACCAGAGTCTAGTTTGGTTTTTATTTTAAATGAAACGGAGGTGTTGATAAGAACAAAAGAAACCCAATAACAAAAACAACAGTGGATAAAAGGAGGCGTACTGAGTAAAGCAAGAGAGAGTTGGATGTCGGGAGAAGGGCGCATGGATTGTGGGGTTGGGGGAGTGTATTGTTTCAACTCATTCCCTGCGTCGTTGTTGCAGGAGGGCACCGCCACCGTCACTGTTTCTCTCATCTCTGCTCCCAACACAAGAGTCTTGAACGCAAAGGTTTCTGTTGCAAACGAGCAATTCAAGCATCAGAAAGAGAAGAAAGAAAGAAAGAAAGAAACAACAAGAAAGAAAGAAAGAACAAGGAAGAAAAAAAGAAAGAAACGAAGGAAACGAACGGACCAGAGGTGGCAGGTGGTAATTGACTATTTCGAAAGTTGCAACGAATGGTGCCATCCGGCCCATCTCCACAGTTGCCCGGCAATTGCCAACGATCCAAGGAAGAGAGTGGGGTGAAGGCCAACAAGCAAAAGCCGCCATTCACCAAAGAAGGGCCACTGCTGGAGACCTGGAAAGAGAAGGGAAAGACGTCGTCTCGCCCGGGCACGTACGAGGAAGGCAAGTGGGAAGTGAATGTGGCTGTCAGGCTGAAACTTGGCCGGATCTGGATGTCGGCGGAGTAGAAATGCTTGAATGTTCCATCAAAAGTGAAGTACTTTAGAGGCTGCTCTGGTTGAACGGCCGTAAGAGGAACGTTATACTGTCTCTGGAAGGAGACAATTCCTCCACCAGTGCCACGCACGATGCAGTGGTTTGGCTGCGGAGCGTTATCGCAGGTAGCCTTTAGACCGAGCGGAACGTTTGAAGGCTTGAGTCCTTCAGTTCATAGAGATAGATTAAAAAACCATTCATAGACACACACCAAACAAGCAAGAAAGCAAAAGTACTATCAGTAGCCCAAGCGGAGTACGGTGCATAATCGCCCAACGTTATTTCACAAGGCGGCTCATTGGCGTCCTTCACGGAGATGGAGAGCGTGAGAACAAAGGGCTGGCCAGGTGCTGGGGTCGGGGGATCTGTCGACCAAGACTTGCCGGCACAAGTCATAGCAAATGAGCCGGAAAAAAAGGTGCAGCTGAACATCAAGTACAAAAAGATGAACATGTTCACGAACGCTTTGGTGGACAACTCCTGGAAAAAAGAACAGCGCCAGCTCGACTGCAGCCGCTTCCGGCACCTCCATATTAATTATTAAACGAGGCGCGTTAAGCATTAGTTATCTACCATGCACTTGAGGACCAATACTGGTTGGCCTCGCATTGGGTGCACAACATGTCCTCGAAAGGGTGCCATAGAAGCACATCGGAACCACAATTGAAGCCGCACATGTTTCTGCCCACGAGCCTTGCGTTAGGATGTTCGCAGACATCGCTACATTCTCCATTTGAGTTCAACACATAGTTTTCCTTGCACCCTGATGATTGAAACGTTAAAACGAACAGATGCATTAGTACCCTCAAAAGGAGGAAGAAGCTAGCAACAGCAACATGAAAGAGGAGTTTCTACGTAACACAGCAAGACGGTCAGATTCAAGAGAAAAATAAACACTTCCATCTACTGCAATGGACAGAGACTGGTCTTGCACCGGATTCCCTTTGGTAAAGTTCCAAAGCAGTTGAAAGCTCGCCAAGTCTACCGCAACTTTTTCATTTCCAACTGAGAGATACAGCACTCCGTCCCGAGAGACTGCCCCTGCTGCCTCAATCTCCTGCGTTACCTGCCCTTCAAGAGTTTGAAGAAAATGCACTTGTTTGCCAGTGGCTGGGGAAAGTCCTACTACCACCAATGTGTTGGTCTCCGTCTCTCTCCAAAAAGTAATTATGGATCTATATTGTTGTTATTGTCAGTTTGTCTGAGAGAGAGAGAGAGAGAGAGAGAAAGAGAGAGAGAAAGAGCAAAGAGAGCGAGAGAGAACAATGAAAATCAAAGAACACGCGAAACAATTATGAAAGCTTACCCATCTGTGGGACTCGTTGTTGGCACTTGCCTGCTATTGGAGAATATACCATCAGCAAGGTCATCAACGGAGGTTCCCCATTCCAGGTCTCCATTCTCTGTGTTCAAAGCTAGCACTCCTCCTTCCTTTATTGCCTGTTTTTATTTTGTTGTGGTCAAAACTTGAATAAGAAGAGGTACAAAAAACGAAGAGAACGATGAAGAAAAGCGAAGAAAAATGCGAAAGATAAAAGTGGCAATGATGGTGAGGAGAGACGAGAGAGGAGGCATACCACAAACAACAATTGGCCATCTGCGGACAGAGAAGGCGACCCTCCGGTGATATATCTTGGTAACGGGGCTATATCTGCCAGAGAGTGGCTCCAAACAGAGACGTCACCGTTTGCAACAGGCGTTCGGTTGTTTGGCCGAGAAGAGAGGAGGAGAACAAAAAAGAGAAAACGGGGTAGGGTTACAACATCCCAAGAGGGTCTCTCTCATCCTGCATCCCGTGCTTGCTTGACGAGCAAAAGAAAAAAAATTGAGTACTTAGCAGAGAGAGGTTTCGATCCTCCGACCTGTGGGTTATGGGCCCACCACGCTTCCACTGCGCCACTCTGCTTGTGTTGCCTACAGGCATGCGTTACGCCCGCCACAATGGAGAAAAATGCGGATAATTCATTCTTTTCATTTTTTGCATTCTTTGCATTCGTGCTATTTATTAAGCAATGATGATGACATCATGGACCCAATAAAAAAGGAAAGATAGATCAGAATACGATCAGAAAATTTCCTAAAATATGTTAGATGACGTCAGTATCAGGTGGTGGACCTACACGCTGCCGGGCCAAAAAAAAACAAGAACCATTACGGCAAAGGAACGTTGAGAGGGACATGCAACATGCTTGCGTTGGCGCAGTGAACTCAAGGCTACGGGAAGGCGACCTCGTTCGCTATTTCATCGGGGAGGTCTGTCCGTTGTGTTTGCACGTCGGCACCACCAGTGGTTCGTTTCTTTTTATTTATTTTTTTTTGGGTTTTCTTTTTTCTCTTTCTTTGTCACCAAGACCCTAAAGCTGTTGTTTCGTTGTTAAAAAATAGACGCTTGGATTCCTGCTATTGTTTGGAAGGTATCGTCGACTCACATTTGGATTCGCTACCAATACATTTCATATTGCGGCTGGTGCGTTTCTTTTTTTCTTTCTCTTGCTTTTTTTCCTTCATCTATTTTTCTTTTCTTCATCTTTTTCTCTTTCTTTTTTTTTCTTTTTTTTTCTTTCTTTTTCTTTTTCTTTTTCCTTTTCCTTTTCCTTTTCTTTTTCTTTTTCTTTTTCTTTTTCTTTTTCTTTTTCTTTTTCTTTTCTCCTATGCTAAACAAACCAACACACAATCAGGTACTATCGACGAACCAAAAGGCATCGTTACTGGGTGAAATGCTTCCCAAGAAACACTCGCCTCATCCGTCCGGAGTTCCACTTTCCAGACCACTTCCTCTTCTCCAGCAAACTCTCTCACGAGACCCGAGCAAAGATCATTCTTCACTCTGGGAGCTGTCCTCTAAGAAAATGGAGGAAACAGTTCTTCAGAAGAGTTCATAGAAGCATCAACCAAACGGAAGAACGATGGAGAAAGCCACTTCATGTGTTTGGATCGAAGGAGAATGATGAAGAGGATGAAGATAGTTTTTGGGAGTTGGAGGGAGAAGGCTTTTATTATCTCAAAGAGGCGGATGGACAACCTCCTCGTTGGGAGTGTTACTTTGGAGAAGAAGCGGGAGATGACGACCAAGACCAACACGAAGAAGAAGAAGAAGAAGGAGAGGAAGACACCTATGAAGAAGACGGAATAGAAGCAAATGAAGAACAGAAAGAAAATAATGAGAAGAGTAGCGCTATACGAGGAAAGAAGAGCCTCCCTTCGAAACGATGGGAAAGAAAAGGGAAAGCCAACCGACGAGGAAGAAAAATGGTTGGGTGAGATGAGCGGCTTGGTGTTAACAACGAGAGAGCATAGCGAAGAAGAAGAAGAAGAAGTGGACAAGTCTTGCATTAACATCGCTTTGTAAATGTACGTAAAGGCGAATGGTATGTGCTCACCCAAAAGAATTCTTTCTTGTTTTGTGCGTCAGAGCGAGGGAGAGAGAGAGAGAGAGAGAGAGTTGACCGGAAGATATTTTACCTGGCTGCCACTTGCACCAGTTTTCACTTATCCTGGAGGAGCTCGGCCTCCAGAACAGAGATGCAGGTTGAGATTTGAAGATAAAGCCCGGTGTCTTGTTCTTAAACACAAGGATGCGTCCCAGGCAACCCTGCCTCGCTACCGGCTGTAGACTCCATTAGCTTCATTACCGCATTCATTTCTTGCTTGTTTATCGCCAAGAGAACACCACAAACGCAATATACTTTTAGGAAGCCCTAAAACTCTGGTCATAAATGCTCACCCTTTGCTAGCCAACTTTGTTTGTTGCTTCTCACCCAACCCACACACACACACGTTTCCACAACAATCCTTGAACAAGGGCACGCAATGAGCTTCTACGGCTGTTGCGGCTGTAATCCCTATATCGGCTTCGTCTGCGGCTATCATCTGCAGCAATACCAGATGCAACAGTACTTGTCCTACGTTGCGGCCTGCCAGCAAGTGCAGATGGCCTACATGGCTTCCCAATGCGAGGTCAGAACCTGCTGGAACGACGTGTGCAGCACAGCCCGCCAGATGCGACCCAACGAGAGGGCCAAGTTCCAGAGAAAGATGGCGAACAAGCTGCTCAGCAACGCTGCCCCAGCGGTGTACGACTTTGCCTCCAATCTTGTCGGCAGCTTCCTCTGATGGAAAGCGATGGGGGTCCTCTGTTTTCCTCCAGGATAACAATAAAACCTCAGATGTTACATTGTACTCATCTATCTCTTGCTCTTGCTCTTCCGCTTGCTTCCTCTTCCTCTATATTTAGCGAGCATCCTGGCCGATGGCAGCAGCATGGTGGCACCAAAGGGGAAGGCCCTCAGCGAGGAAAGAGGCCTCAAGGTTTGTTTTTGCCCTCTTCTTCATCCCGCTCTATCTTGTGCTTCGCATAATCGTTGTCGGCCCTCGTCGCAAGCGGCACCCATTATTCCGCTTGGCCCTACCTATCGTGTCGTCCTAAAGCGTCCGTCAAGGTGGCCTTAGTGGGATAAGTGAAAACATTCCGCCCCTCACCCTTTCCTTCCTTCGTTGTGCTGGCCTTGCTTTTTTCTTCTTCTTCTTGTTTGGTCGCGATCAGATAAAGCAACGGTCGATCAACAAAACTAAAAAAAGTAACGTTGTCTTCTCTTCATCGTTCTCTTCTCCTTCTCCTTCTCTTTCTCTTTCTCCTTCTCCTTTCTCCTTCTCTTCTTTTTCTGTTATTTCATTGAGCTCATCAAACTCTCATCGCTTCGGTATAACAAAAAAAAAAAAAGAAAGATGTGCAGGTGCGGAGGAGGTTTGTACTACTATTACCATCCCCGGTACAACCCGGGCAAGCAACCTGCCCTCCAAAGAGAACAGCAACAGAACCGCAAGGAGTGCCCTCTCCGCGGCGTCCGTGTGGAGCTGCAAATCTCCAACTTCACCGCTCAAGTTTTGTAGCTCCTCCTCTCCTTTCTCATCGGATTTTATCCCTCTCATCAAGATGAACCGATCGTTAACTGTTGTTTTTGTAAAGGTGCAACTGCAACAACGTTTCGTCAACAACGAAGAGAACCCCATCGAGGCCGTCTATGAGTTCCTGACGGACGATCGCTCCGCCGTCTGCAGCTTTGCCGCGCAGGTCGACGGCCGCATGCTGCAGGGCCAGCTCATGGAGAAGACGAGGGCCAAGGACGAGTACGATGACGCCATCGCCAGCGGAGGCGGGGCGTACCTCCTCAAGGAGGACAAGACCAACAAGAACTTGTTCCGCGCGAACGTGGGCAACCTCCCTCCGGGCAAGGAGTGCACGCTGTTTGTTACTTATGTTACGGTATGCTTTTGTTCCATCTTTCTTGTCGTTTCTTTCTTTCTTTCTTGTCGTTTCTTTCTTGTCGTTTCTTTCTTGTCGTTTCTTTCTTGTCGTTTCTTTCTTTCTTTATTTCTTTCTTTCTTTCTTTCTTGTCGTTTCTTTCTTTCTTTTTTTTGGTTTCTTTCTTTCTTTCTTGTCGTTTCTTTCTTTCTTTCTTTCTTGTCTTTCTTTCTTGTCGTTTCTTTCTTTCTTTCTCGTTTCTTTCTTTCTTTCTTTCTTTCTTTCTTTCTTTCTTTCTTTCCTTCTTTCTTTCTTCTTCCTCTCATCTCACTTTTATCTTTAGGAACTGGACTTGACGGAAGATGGGCAGCTAAAGTTCAAGCTGCCAACCAAGCAAGCTACCCAAAAAGCTGACCCCAAGCCTTCCTCCACCGCCAACAGCAACCAACCGTCATGGCTGCAACATAGCATCTTTAGACGACGAACAATGGACCACGGTGGACACAGCACCGCCACAACCTTTACGCTTGGTGACTTTGAGCTTTCTGCTACCATTGGTAACTCTCTCTTTTGCTTCTCTTCTCTTCTTTTCTCTCTTTTGTTGTTGTCTTATCTCTCTTTCTTTTCTCTCGTATACAGAAATGACGGAAGAGATAGAATCCATTGCATGTCCTAACTATCCAAAGCTTGAAACTCGCTTTGACAAACAAAACGAACGACAAACGAAGGCCACTCTCTCTTTGGAGGCCGACGCCTCACGACCAGACAAGGACTTTGAAGTGTTAATTGCTTTGAAGAAGCCGCTCGGATTGAGCGCCAAAGTGGCAGTCGACGAGAAAGGACACAGAGCAGCTGTCGTTGCGTTTGACCCTGTCGTTTCATTTGAGGAGGATGAAGAGGTCTACAACGAGCTCATCTTTTTGGTAGATCGTTCTGGCAGGTTCGTTTTTCTCTTTTCCTCAAACTTTTGTTTCGTCCAACGATCCAACTAACGCAACAACAGCATGAGAGGGAACAGCATTCGTCCAAGCCGCATCCGTGCGGTAGCTGACACTATCCAAATCTTCCTCCGCAGCATGAGCGAGGGTTCGCTCTTCAACATCATCTGCTTTGGAGACCACTTCCAGATGCTCTTTCCTTCCTCCCAAGAGTACAGCCAGGAGACAATGAGGCGCGCCAGCGAGTGGGCGGATAGCTGGGGAGCTGACATGGGCGGCACCAATATTTTGTCCCCTCTGTTGCACGTCTTGGAGCAGCCTACTAAAGAGGGCTATCCTAGGCAACTCTTCTTGTTGACGGATGGAGAGGTAACCAACACCAACGACTGTATTAATGCTGGTATGTATTTTTTTATTCTTTTATATTTCAGGATACTAACAACCCTTTTTCTTTTCAGTAAGGGAGCACGCAGACACAACGAGAGTGTTTACGTTTGGCATTGGGGAAGATGCTTCGAGAGATCTTGTTCAAGGCATGGCGGATGCTGGCAATGGCTTCGCAGAATTCATGGACTTGAAAACCACTGAAGAAATGGACGACAAGGTACTGATTTTTTTCTTGCTTTCTGTATCTCTCTTTCTGTTCTATTTTTGGTTCCATTTCTTCTTTGACTATGGAGAAATCTCATATATTTACTGGTTGTTAAAAGGTACTGCGACAATTGGATCGTGCGATGAAACCAGCTTTAACAAACTTAAGAGTGGATTGGGGATCAATCGCCTCCTCCTACGCTCCCTTCACTTTTCCTCCTCTCTTTGTAGGCGGCCGTCTTCTCGCCTACGCTTTCCTTCAAGAGGATCAACAACAATCCGAATCCGAAGCAACAATCACACTACATGCCGAAACCGCTTTGGGACCCTTTTCCACTTCAGTTCAACTTGATCTCTCCCAAGTGGAACAAGGAAACCGAATTCACCGTTTAGCGGCACGCGCCCTCATTCGTGATCTGCAAGACGGCAAAAGCTTCATGCACGACACAAAACAAAACGGCAGCAGCAAAGCTACCCAAGAAGTGATTAATGAAAGATGTAAAGAGGTTTCTTTGCGTTATGGCGTCATCAGCAGATTCACCGCTTTTGTGGTCACGGAAGAACGAGAAGAGGCAACAGAAGGAACAATGGAACTTCGTCCCATTCGTGGCACCATAGCTGGAGAAAACCGATACGATCAAGATATATATCAGCCTAAAACTTATGGTGGAATGCAACTTTTCCGCAAAACATCAGTAGGAAGAGGAGGAGCAAGACGTAAAAACGGAGGAAGAAAAGACGGAGCAAACTATCCAGTTCCACAATCATTAGCGTCAAGTGTTAGTCGTTCTTCTTCAATTACCCCGAATGTGGTTTCGTCTGATTCTGATGACGAATATGAAGAGGAGTGTGACGAACAGTTGGATTTGCTCGTTGAATCGTTAGCGGAAGCAGAAGGAAAATGCAAAGAGAAAGAGGAAAGGGCTCGTTCCACAGGGAAGAAAGATAAGAATAAGAAGAAGAGCAAAAAGCTGAGCAGCATCAACCAAGAAGAACAGCGCCAGCTGTTCGGAATGGCTCCTCCGCCTCCTCCTGCTGCTGCTGGCCCTCCTTCTCGAAGAATGAGTGGTGCTCCTCTCGGTCCTGGTGGTGCTCTCCCTCCTCCTCGGCCTTCATCTTCAACGTCTGTTGCGGCGCCAACTTCTTCATGTAAGTTGTTGTCGCTTTCCTCTTTTTTTTTTTTGTTTAGTGTGCTTGTTGGTTTTTTGTTGACTTGCTTTTTTTTTCTTGAACAGCGTTCCGTTCTTCTGCTTCTGCTGAAGTGAGCAGCAACGATCCACTTCGTCAGTTCATCATTATGCAAAACGCAGCTGGCCTTTGGGCTCTCTCTGACATTGCCGCTGCATTGAAAAAGTCCGAGAATGTGCTGCGTGATGCTTTGCCTCCGCTTCCTACCTCTGTTGCTCTATCTGCTGAGGTACATTTAGTTTCTTGATCCTTTTATATGTTATTTTTACTCATGTTTGCTTTTATTGCTTCTCGCTTCTTGCTTTCGCTTGTTGCGTTATTCTTCTCAAGGAGTATGAACAACTTTGGGCAACAGCAGTGGCGATAGCCTACCTCGCGAAAACCTACAAAGCGCAGCAGATCAAATGGTCGATGCCGGTGAAGAAAGCTCGTCGCGCCATCAAAAAAGCTGGTCTGGATTGTGCGCTCTTGGAGGAGGCCGCCGCCAAACTTTGCTGAAGACAGAAAAAAAAGCTGTAGCTATGCTCTTTCTTCTATTTGTTGTCTTTTTCGACTTCGCATTTTATAGATGTAATATATACGCCACGTGCCCTTTATAGGTCAGGTGGTCTCTGGTCTTTGTGTGAACCGATCACTTTCATTAGTTTACCAGTCACCCTCCTCTTCAAAACCAAATAGCACCCTCTTTCTTCCGACAGGCCATGAATGCTCCTCTTCTTGTAGCTCTTCTGGTCAGCGCGGCTTTTGCGGTTGTGGGAGGAGTGGAGGGACAAGGGCTGGCTGCCGGGTGGAGCAAGGCCCACGCCGACCTGCGCAACTCCAACGTGCATCCCACCGCTGCCGGCTTGCGCTCTCTGCAACACACCGAAGTAAACCTTTTTGTCTCTCTCTGACTGTAATGCTTTTGAATAACGAAACGCTTTGTTGAACAGCTTGTGCTGCTTGAAATCATCAACGCAGTGGGACCAGCGGCTCATGACGAACAGGGGAACAGCTTCTATGCTGGGGGAGCCACACTGTTCCACCGCGACCTTCTGAACGAAGGTGTGGCCAACGACTTCAAGTTGAAAAAGTACTACCAGGCAGGGCACCCGGCGGTTACGGACGATGGCAAAGTGGTGCTTCTTAACATGGAGTCTTTGGAAATGGTGGACTTGGCAACAGGAGAGATGAAACTGACTGAATGGTCCTCAAGCGGGTGGACTCTTTTCGGTTCCTCTGTTACTGTTGGTAACGCTCTGCCTCTCTGCTTGTTGTTCCTTTAAGTTTATCTTCTTGGTAATTATTTCTTGTTTGCTTATTCACCTGCTTCTTCTTCTTTGTTCTTCTCCTTTTTATGCTTCTTCTTCTTCTCCTCTCCTTTATTTGTTCTTCGTTCGTCACAACTTCCAGTGGATGGATTGATCTACGCGTTGAACTCCGACGCAGAGCTGGTTGTCTACGACTTTGAGCTGGAAGAACAGGCTCGCAACAACGCCACAGCGGAGATTTGGGGTGGAGGCAACTTTGTGGAGTTCGTGACCCCAGCCACCGATGGCAAGGGAGTCTTCTACTTTGTCACGGAGACTCCAGAGGCGGATGCCAAAGCCTTGGCCATTCGCTTTCCCGAGAATGAGGTCGTGTGGAGCAAGTCGTTGGGCGAAGGCAATCACTTCCCTTCAGTTGCGGACTATGTTGCTGGCGGCTCGCCTTCCCTGTCGGAGGATGGAAGACGTTTGTTTGTGGTATGCCTTTCTGTTGTTAACCCTCTCTCTCTCTCTCTCCCTCTCTCTCTCTCTCTCTCTCTGTCTTACTCGTTTGTTGCTTGTACCTTGCAACCACAACCTCCACATTGGAACAACAACCACAGGTGTTCGAAAGAGGGGGCGTGATGGCATTGAACACAGAGAATGGAGAGGTGGAATGGGCCACCTCCATCACGGACCTGCAAGAAGGAGACTATTACAATGACAAGCAAGTTCCCACCATCAGTCCCGTTGATGGGTTTGTCTTTTTCTCCCATTCTTTCTCACTCCGCTTCTCAACAAACCGTTTATTTCGTTCATGGCTTTCTTCAGTTCTATCATCACTTTCTGGCAGGAGCAGCAGTCCAAGTCTTTGGTGGTGGTGGCTCTCTCCGCAAATACTGGAGAAGAAGTGAACTTTCTTCAATTTTTGGATGGGCAGGTTGAGCCCAACAGCTCCGAAGGCCCAGGCGTGTCCTCCGTTGACGGCGTCTTCTATGCTTGCGTTTATGGCAACGTCGTAGCTGTGGACTTGGAAAAGTTCGAGGTGCTGTGGAACTACACGATATGGAGAGACCATTCGATGGGAAGGTCCCCTTCTATTGCCGTGGATGGAGGAATCTACTCCCCGTTGGCCAGCTCTGTGTTACGTATGATGCCTTTCTCTTTGGTTCTATTTGATGTTCTGAGTTTGTGTTTGACGATGAACTTGCAGGTTGCAAAGAAAACTACACTTTGAACGCGAATGGAGAATGCAGCGATGAATGCGCCCATCCCAAGGCAAGATTCATCGGGAGAAACATGTGCGGCTTCGACTGCGGCACTTCCACCGCCCTTTTGCACCCTCTCCTGGCCAACGAGACCGTGTGCACAGCGTGTGAGGCCAACCAGTATTGGTCGACCGAGGAGCTGCTGTGTCTCTCCTGCCCGGAGGGAAGGAACAGCCCTGCCGGTTCTATCGGTGAAGATGCCTGCGTGGAAGAAACCAGTTCCTCGACTTCCGGGACGGAGGATGGCGCCAACAGCTCTGGCAGCTCCGCTTTGCTTCCTTCTTTCTTCCACTTGCTGGGAAGGAGCTCCTCAAAAGGCAGCCAGAGATGCTGTCCTTTTTAATTCTTCACTTCAAGCTGAAGCTATAATTGGGATTCTATATTAATCACGTGGCCGCTATTCACGTGTCCCCGAAAATGGTGATCGCCTATATAGGTTTTTAATGAACAGGGCTACGACGCCCACCACAAGCCCACCAAAGTTCTGTCTGTCTTTCTTTCGGCAACATTCACAAACACTAGGCTCACTGCACTCTCCGTCATGAAAGCAAGCTTGTTTCTCGCGATTGTCGGCGTGGTGTTTGCGGTTGTGGAAGCAGTGGAGGGACAAGAGCTGGCTGCCGGGTGGAGCAAGGCCCACGCCAACCTTCGCAACTCCAACGTGCATCCCACCGCCGTCGGCTTGCGCTCTCTGCAACACACCGAAGTGCGTATTTGACTTGTTTTGTCTTGAGAACAACCAAAACCACAACTAACAACTACCTGCATAACACAAGTGGGTGGAGCTTCTGGGCGATAATCAAAGGGACAACGGAGGAGCGGGCCATGACCAACAAGGCAACACCTTCTACACCGGCTACCGCGCCCTCTTACACCTGGACCTTCTGGCCGGAGAGGTCGCTGGCAACTTCACTTTGCCGACCCACAGTCACAAAGGACAACCCGCAGTTACGGACGACGGCAAAGTGTTGCTCCTCACTTCGCATTCTTTGGATATGGTGGACTTATCCACGGGAGAGACGAAACGGGCGGATTGGTCTGTCATTGATTGGGAACTTTCAGGCTCCTCTGTCACTGTCGGTTCGTCTTCCTCCATGTATTTTGTCTACCTGTGCTTCTTCTGTTGTTTTGGTTGTTCTTCTTCGTCCTTTTGCTTCTTCATTTGAAACACTTATAAAAAACATAAACTGGTCTGTTCTGTGCTCCCTTTGCCTGACCTCCTTTGGCCTTCCAGTGGATGGATTGATCTACGTGCTGAACTCCGACGCGGAGCTGGTTGTTTACGACTTTGAGCTGGAAGAACAGGCTCGCAACAACGCCACAGCGGAGATTTGGGGTGGAGGCAACTTTGTGGAGTTCGTGACCCCAGCCACCGATGGCAAGGGAGTCTTCTACTTTGTCACGGAGACTCCAGAGGCGGATGCCAAAGCCTTGGCCATTCGCTTCCCCGAGAATGAGGTTGTGTGGAGCAGAAAGACCGGCGAAGGCAGTCCTTTTTCAGTTGCGGACTATGTTGCTGGCGGCTCGCCTTCCCTGTCGGAGGATGGAAGCCTTTTGTTTGCGGTATGCACGCTTCTGCCTTCTGTCTGTTGCCGTTCGTCCTCTGACCTAGGTGATCACCTTGTACAGGTGTTCGAAAGAGGGGGCGTGATGGCATTGAACACAGAGAATGGAGAGGTGGAATGGGCCACCTCCATCACGGACCTGCAAGAAGGAGACTATTACAATGCCAAGCAAGTTCCCACCATCAGTCCCGTTGATGGGTTTGTCTTCATTCTATTCTCTCCTCTTATATTACTCTCTTTTCCACGTGTTCTTGTTGATAGTTTGCCTTTATTGCTTCCTCCAGTTCTATCATCACTCACTGGAGAGAGCGGACCAACGAGTCTTTGGTGGTGGTGGCTCTCTCCGCAGAGACAGGAGAACAGGTTAACTATCTGCAAACCTTAAATGGACAGATAACAAGTTTCCCCTGGGCTCCGGGCGCCTCCTCTGTGGATGGAGTATACTATGCCTCGGTCTTTGGTCACATCGTGGCGGTGGATTTGCAAGAGTTTGAAGTGCTTTGGAACTTCACGGTGTGGAGAGATCAGGTGGAAGACCAGTCGCCTTCTATTGCTGTGGATGGAAGCGTCTATTTCCCGTTACCGGACGGCTTGTTTGTGCTACGTATGAACTCGTTTTCTTTCTTTTGTGTTTCTTCTTCATGCGAATGTTGATGTTGAATCACCCATCTTCGCCTGATAGGTTGCAAAGAAAACTATGCTTTGAACGCGAATGGAGAATGCAGCGAAGAGTGCGCCCATCCCAAGGCAAGGTTCGTTGGCAGAAACATGTGCGGTTACGATTGTGGCTCCTCCACCGCCCTTTTGCACCCTCTCCTGGCCGAACAGGCGGTGTGCCATGAATGTGAGGCCAACCAGTATTGGTCGGCCGAGGAGCTGCTGTGTCTCTCCTGTGCGGATGGATGGGGAAGCCCTGCTGGCTCCGTTGGCGAGGATGCCTGCGTGCCGGAGGATGCTTCCTCCTCGACGGAGGATGGCGCTGACTCTGGCAACTCCAATTTGCTTTCATTCTACCTCTTGTCCTGAGAGAGAACGAACGGGGGTCTTCCCCCACGCCTAAAGGATCGATCGTTTGTTCATTTTTGATTTATCATTGGTGCTTTGATTTCGTATTTCGATTTGATCTCCTCAGGCCTTTTCAAAGGACCAATCAACAAAGACTAATGTCGACAGGAAATGCGTAATTTGCTCCTCGTTCTATTTTAATTCATTCATTATCGTTATTATAACGGTGTCTGCAGAGGTTTCCGGCCGAGATAAACGAAGACCAAAGACAAAGATGAGAAGGAGGAACAGCTGCTTCTGTATGTCTTCAAACCCCGAAATCCCCCCTTCTTCTCACGCTGTGTTGCTGCTGTTCCTCCTCCACTCCTGCCTGCTCGCCTGCTGCGTTACCAGCGCCTCCGCTTTGGCATGCGGCCAACACTCTTGGTCCACGGTGCCAACAAACCCGGCCCCGGGCGAGCCCTTCGTTCTCAACCTGGCCATTCGCGTGTGGAAGAATTCCATTCCCGACTTTGTTTGCGTTCTGACGCTTCAACCGCATCCTTATTTTGATGCCTGGGCCACCGATGGTTCGGTTTTCTTTCTCAGTTCTGTTTCAGCATCAGTTGTTCTTCTCTTCACTTACACGCTGCATCGCGTCCCCATTCTCGGCACAGAACTCTCTGTACCAACACCTCCACCCAATTTTTTTGTTAAGTGCCAAAATAACCGCTGTATGGCCGCCGGAGAGGGCGTTTTCTCTGCTCAGAAGCACTTCAACCTGCCTCTCTCAGCCGTGCAGCCATCGCCTCTCATGTACTCTCTTGCCGGCTTTAGTGGTACCGCGCAGTACAACGCTTTGGACATCAAAATAGCTCCGAGGTTCACCCTCAAGGCCAACTTCACCGCCAAGCTTCCACCAGCTTTTGTGCCTGGCCAACGAACTGTATTTTACCCTTCCTTCAACGTTTCGAGCAGCGGGCCTTCTTTGGTTAAAGCTGGCTATTGCTTGGTCTCCGTTGCACCGCTCTCCGTGTTGGATCGTGAAGCCTTGCCGCCTACTTGCGGAGATGGTCCGAACGGTACCATTCGCTGCAACTTTCAAAACAATAATTTGCCGCCTGCTACCATTGGTGTGTGCCAGACTCTTTCTTTTCCTTCTTATGCTTCTTTCTATCTCTCTCTCTTCTTCACCTTCTGCTGCTCTCTTTGTTTATAACGTTTGATGTTTTTTGTCGTTTTCAGAGAGCTTTGCTTTTAGGACGGTTCCTTTGGGTCCCTCGGCTCGAGACAAGATAACAGTGGAGGTACCATCATGCAACAACGCAGCAGGCAATGAGTTGGACCATTACTCTGCGCCCGACCCTCTGACCTCAGCGCCATCTCCAGACATTCACCTTGCTTTTTCTTTGACCAGTAGGATTGGATTTCTCTTTGTTTATTGTTTTTGAGTCTAACTGACTAACCAACAACAACCCTCAAAAGATAAATCTGGTTCCGCCATCGTGCCTGGCGAGCTGGCTGCAATCGGTTTCAACCTGTCCAACTCTGGCCAGTCCACCAGCCTCGCCACAACGATGACCTGGGATTTCCCTCCAAACCTCACCATCATCCACAATTCCTTCACTCGAACCTATTGTTGCCTCAATGACTCTCTCAATTCACTCTCCTGCACGTTGGACGTAAAGCCAAACCAAGAGGTGGAAAGCCAAGTTTTGGTGCTTGCGGACTCCTCTTTGGCGGGCCAAGTGATGGATTTCTGGGTGGATTGCAAGGACGAGCTGAAGAAGGAGCTGCCCAAAACAAAAGGCCAGCTGCAAGTGACTCCTTTTAGCAACGACGTGTTGCTTAAAACTCAATGGCTCTCTCCTTCCAACATGTCCACTCAAAGGGTAAGCCCGGTTTTGTTTCGGTTCTTATTCTCCACCCTTCTTCGCTTTTCCTGATTCATGAATACCGTTTTGAAGGAGTACAACAAAGACTATGACTTCGCGGTAGAGGCCAAGAGTGAAGGACCGTCTTGGGCTCGCCAAGTGGGTTGCTTCTTCAACTTCACTGTCCTGCACGATGACTCCTCCCTGGCCGAAACCACGTTCTCCACTTCGTTGCCACAACAAGCATGCCTCATCCTGACAGACACCATCGCAGCCAAGCACGTGCTCTGCCAAGTGGGAGACCTGTCCACCAGCACTTGGACATCCTTCCGCTTCGCCCTCTCCTCCAAGCAGCCCTTGGGAGCAACCAAGGTGGAGATCGGATGCCGAAGCAGCACACCCAACAACTTCCCTCTGGTCTCCTGGTCTGCTGTCTTGGGTGATGGTGGAGCAAAACCCAGCATCGATCCAGGTGCAGGAGAGACAGCCAGCCAGTTCCCAGACAACACCCCAAATCTCCAACTGGTGCCCAAGCAAGGCGCTGCCCCTCAAGAGCACCTCCGCTTGGACTTTGTGTTTCACTCCATTCGGGAGTTGGACGAGAAAGGGGAGGAGGTGAGGAAGATGAGCTTCCCTTCTTCTGGCTACCACTCCTCTTTCTTGGATGAGAGGACCATTGCCTTCCTCTGGGAGGTGGAGGCAGACGAAAAGAAGGAGGAGGAGGAGGAAGGGAGAAAGCGAGTGGAATGGACATTCACCGTGGTGGAGGAGGAGGAGAAGGAGTTTCATGTGGGGAACAGGACATTCAAGGTGGGTGCTGGGTTCACCAAATGGAGCGTGATGCTCTCTGGATGGCCTCCATCCAACCTCACTTCTCCTCCTTCGTCTTCATCTTCCTCTTCTCCTTCTGCAGAACATTGGAGAAGAGGAGGGGAAGCAAAGAAAGAGGAGAAGAGGGGAAAATGGTTGGAGATGAAGGTGAGCATGAAGAGTTTGGATGGTGGGTTGACACTCCAACACCTCAACCACTCCCTCTTGCAAGGAGGAGGTGGGACCCGAACGAGAGGAGTGTGGAGGAGCAACCACACCCAAGTCGCTGTGGGGTTGTTGCAGGTGTGCTTGGTGGATGGCCGAGAAAGAGCAGCATTTGCCAGAGTGGAGGAGGAAGAAGCAGCAGCAGCAGCTGGGGAAGAAGGAGGGGAGGGAGAACAATGGCTGGTGATCCGAATGCCCCTTGGCCAAGACATGTTTTACGACCCGGACGTGCAAGTCTTGGTGGATGCCACGGGAGGAGGAGAGAGGGAGAGCGGGGTGAATGTGAAGCTGGTGGTGGCGGTGTCGGTGAGCGTGGGGGTGGCGCTCTGTGCGGTGGTTTCCGTGCTCTCCGGCGCCGTGGTCTGGCGGCGAAGAAAGGTGAGCGAGATCTCGGCCTCCATGGGCGCCGTCAACTTCTCGGGTGAGGAGTTTTCGATGGAAGGAGGAGCAGAGTATGCTCCTCTTTTGGAGGCCCACGGCGAGTATTGAACCAACGCAACACATTAAGTGTCGCTTTTTTCTGTTCTCTCTCTGTTTCTTCTTGTAGTTGTTGGTGTATAGTAACGAAAGAAATGGCTCACTATCTCTCCTGTTGACGAGGAGAGAGAGAGACAGAGAGAGAGAGAGAGAGAGAGAGAGAGGGAGTCTCTCCGCCACCAAAGGTGGTCCTAGCCCTTGCCGATAAATGATGAAGTTCACACTTTGCTTCCGGTCAACCATATTTGAACGAAACAAACGATAACGAACAGTGGGTGCCAATGCGCAAACCAAGCGTTGCTTCTTCTTGGTTTGTTGTGGCAACGGTGCTCCTCCTCCTCTGGCCGTGCGGCAGCTTTTCAGGTGCAGATGGTTGGCTGTGTGCTCCCCACGCTTGGTCCACGCTGCCGGAGAAGCCGGCCCCTGGGAAGCCCTTTGTGCTGAGCCTGGCCGTAAACATAACGGAGGCGGACCCGCCCTGCGTGCTTGAGCTTCAACCTCATCCTCAATACGACGCGTGGACAACCTCTGGTGCGTTTTAAACTCTTTTCCTCCTCCTTCTCTTTGTTTTCTTCTCTTCTCGATCCCTTGTCCGTTTCTCTTTCGTCGTTTCTCTTTCTCTTTCTCTTTCTCTTTCTCTTTCTCTTTTTCTTTCTCTTTCTCTTTCTCTTTCTCTTTCTCTTTCTCTTTCTCTTTCTCTTTCTCTTTCTCTTTCTCTTTCTCTTTCTCTTTCTCTTTCTCTTTCTCTTTCTCTTTTTTTTTTTTTTTTTTTCTCTTCGTCTTCATCTTCTTCTTTTTCCCATTACACTGCATTCTCGCCTTCTAGCTCATCGCTCATCTATTGTATATATTACTCTCCACCACCACCAAGGCCTGGCCATACTCGACCTTCCTGCTGGCACGAGTGCTGACTGCAGGTCCCAAAGGAACCGTTGCATTATGGAGGGCACCGCATCCACTCCTGCCATCGCTCAAATAACCTACGAACCTCCTCCAGCTGCAGCCCAACCCACCGAACTTCTCAATTACTCCCTTAGCATGGGTGACAAGGAGCAAGAAAGCACCAGCACCTACTCTTTGGACATCACCCTCAAGCCAAGCTTCAACCTCACCACAAATTTCACCTCCGATCTGCCTCGGTCCTACGTTCCAGGCCAAGCCACGCCTCTCTCCTTCTCTTTCGACGTTTTCAACACGGGGCCTTCTTCGGTTCGTGATGGCTTTTGCTTGGTGTACTTTGCTCCGTCTGTCATTGTGGATCGTGACGCTCTCCCACCGACCTGTGGAGATGATGAGCCTAGCGGCCTCCTTCGTTGTTCGTTCCTTAGCTTGCCACCCGCGACTTATGGTAGTCCCTCTTTTACCCGTTGTCGTTTCTTTCTTTCTTGCTTGTTGTTTCTTTCTCGTCGTTTCTTTCTTTCTTGTCGTTTCTTTCTTGTCGTTTCTTTCTTTCTTTCTTTCTTTCTTTCAGCTCTCTTATTGTGAGTTAACTTCTCGCGCCATGAATCCGGCCTGCAGAAAGCTTTTCGTTTCGGACACTCCCAGCAGACCCGGCGCTGAGAGAAGTGGTCGTGGCTGCGGTTCCCACATGCAACAACACGGCAGGCGATGAGCTCGTTCATTACACTCCTCCCATTCCAGAGACCTCCCAACCGTCTCCAGAAGTCCAACTTGACTTCGCTTTGATACGTAAGTATTGTCGTGTATTATATTGCCTTTGCTCTTTGTTCTTCTTGATACTCTTGTTCTCTTCTTGTTGTTGTTGTTGTTGTTGTTGTTGTTGTTCTTCTTCTTCTTCTTCTTCTTCTTCTTCTTCTTCTTCTTCTTCTTCTTCTTCTTCTCCTTCTTGTGTTCACAAACTATCATAGGGAACCCAATACCTGTTGTAGCAGGTAATACAACTACCATTGGCTTTGCCTTGTCCAACTCAGGCCTTTCAACGAGCCTGTCTTCCTCCATGACTTGGCTGTTTCCTCTCAACCTCACCGTCACGCCTAACTCCTTCACTCAAACCTGTTGTGAGCCACCTCTGCGGAAGGAGAATGTGGAGCTGAGTTGCTTGGTGGACGTTGCGCCAGGTGAAGTTATAGAAAACGACATTCAGGTCCGCTTGGACGCGAACGCTTCGGTGTCGCCTACGGGCTTCTCTGTGGAAGTCAAGGACGAGCTGAAACAGGGGCTGCCAAAAGTAACGGGAACGTTGAATGCTATGACATTCAGCAAAAACGTGTTGATGAAAGTGCAATTGCTGAATACTTCCACCGTCCAAACCAAGGTTTGGTTTTTAATGTTCTTGTTCTTGTTCTTTTTTCCTGCTCTTCTCGTTGTTCCTGTCTAGGTTTTTTTTTTCTCTTCTTTTGCTTTTGCTTTGTTTTATCTGTTTGGTGTTATGTTTTGATGTTAATCTATGCAACACAAAAGAACTTTGAAGTGGCGATGAAGAGTGGAGGACCTTCGTGGGCTCGCCATGTTGGTTGCTTCTTCAACTTCACCAGCCAGAACGAAGATTCCTCGCTTGCGGACGCCAGCTTCACCACCTCTTTGCCAAAACAAACGTGCGTAGTTTTGGAGGCCACTTTAGCCACCAAACATGTTCTATGCCAAGTGGGCGACCTGTCCACCTCTTCTTGGACCTCCTTCAACTGCTCCCTCACCTCTCCAGACTCTTTGCAATCCACCAAAATGGAGATAGGATGTCAAAGCAGCACGCCCAACGACTTCCCTATAGTCTCCTGGTCTGCTGTCTTGGATGAAGGTGGAGCCAAGACCGCCATCGACCCTGATACTGGCAGTACCGCTAGCCAGTTCCCAGACAACACCCCAAATCTTCAACTCGTCCCCAAGCAGGGCTCAGAACCGCAAGAACACCTCCGCCTTAACTTTGCCTTTCATTCCGTCAAAGAGCTGGATGAAAATAGCGACGTGGTAAGAAGCAAGACCTTTCCTTCTTCAGGATATGCCTCTACTTTCTTGGACGAGAGAACCATTCAGTTTGTGGTGGCGCTGGATGACGAAGAAGGAGATGGAAGAAAGAGGGTGGAATGGACATTCACGGTGGTGGAAGAAGAGAGGGAGTTTCATGTGGGGAACACAACGTTCAAGGTGGGTGCTGGGTTCAACAAATGGAGCGTGAGCCTGTCAGGCTGGCTACCATCCCCCTCTTCTACTTCTTCTTCTTCGTTGTCATCATTATCTGCTTCCTCTTCCTCTTCCTCTTCCTCTTCCTCTTCCTCTTCCTCTTCCTCTTCCTCTTCCTCTTCCTCTTCCTCTTCCTCTTCCTCCGCCTCTACTGGATCTGCTTCCTCCACAACAGGAGAGGTGAGATGGCTGGAGTTGAAAGTCAGAATGAACAGTTCCGATGGCGCATTGAAACCACATCATCCAACTGCCGTTCACTTGGCAGAAGAAACCGCAACCAAAGGGATGTGGCGGACGAACCACACCCAAGTCATTCTCAACTTGCTGCAAGTGTGTATGGTGGATGGCAAAGAACAACCTGCATTTGCCAGAGTGGAAGAAGAGGAAGAAGCAAGCAATGAAGGTGAAGCGCAACAACAATGGCTGCTCATCCGACTGCCCATTGGAAGGCACATGTTTTACGATCCCGACGTGCAGGTCTTGGTGGACACAAGAAGTGAAGAGGACGAGGGAACGAACGTGAAGCTGGTGGTGGCCGTGTCCGTCAGCATCGGTGTGGCTGTGTGCATGGTCGTTGCGGTTGTCTCTGGCGGAATTGCGTGGCGGATCAGAAAGGCACGGATGTTCTCCGCTTCGTTGGGTGCCGTCAACTTTTCTGGAGAGGAACTCTACGCCCCTCTCCTTGATGATGACGCTGGTGGTGGCTCGCAAGATGAACCCTATTTCCTGTAAGAACAAAAAAATAATCATTACCGCTCCTGCCATCGGTGTCGAACCGGTGGCGGGAAGCAGTTTGCCTCCCAACAAAAAAAATAAACATTTACCCTTCGGTATCGAACCGACGGCCAGGGCAACACGATACAAGAAAAAAAAAACACATGTCGGCCTTGGGTGTCGAACTGGTATATTAAAAAGTGTAAAAAAAAAAGATAATTTCGAACTGGTGGCCACCTATTGCCAAGAAAAGAAAACAAAGAAAGAGCAGAAGAAAGATGAAGAGGCTGTACCTGTTCCGCAAGCACAGCAAACAGCTGCAGGACTACTTCAAGCAGGAGATCAAGCGCCTCCAGTACAAAACCATGGTGACGGACGAAGGGCTGCCCCTGCAAGTGCGCCGCTTGGCCAACTACAAGCTCCAAAATCTAAAGTCCCACAAGTACACCCCTCCCTCCGAGATTCGACGCCGCTGTGTCATCACCAACAACGCCCGCTCCGTCTCCAAGTTCTTCAAGATGCACAGGTATCAGCTCCGCTTGGACGCGCTCTACGGAAAACTGCCTGGCGTTCACAAAGGCATCTGGTAGACTTACCAATCGAACTTGCCCACTTGTTGTTGTGTTCATTCGAAAAATCAAACATTTTTTAAAAAAAAAAACAAAACCACTTTACAACAAATCTTTGTTGAGGGCAGACGAAGAGGGAGTAGAAGAAGAAGGACTTGCAGTGGTCGCGGTGGTGGTGGTAGCCAAAGGGGCAACCAACGTTCCGCTGTCGCTGTTGAGCGCCGTTTGAAGCCAAGCCGATCGCCCTTTCTTCAAGTTCTCTCTTCGGTATCTCTTCCACATCTTCTCGGCAGCGTTCGTAGATACCGACGAAGAAGAAGCAGACACGGAACGAAGCGGAGGAAGCTGTTCTTCTTCTTCTCCTGCATTCGCCTCCCGTTTACCTGGTTGTTGCTGTTCTTCTCCGGCAATCCTCCGCCCCTTTTCTCTCTCGGTCTCCTCCATCCCCTCTGCCGCAGCTTCTACTTCTCTCGCTTTCAAGGAGCTGCTTCGCCTCTGTCTTCGTCTTATGCCTCTGCCCTCCAACGAAACGCTTCTTCGGCGTTGCAACCGACCGCTGTTGTCTCTTCTGCTTGGTCGTCCCTCTTCCGTTTCCTTCTCTCCTTCTTCTCCCGCTCCTCCTCCTCCTCCTCTTCCTTCTCCTTCTGCTGCTGCTGCTTCGTCCTGCTTCATCACTCTCTTCACTTTTGTTGATGAAGAAGAAGAAGAAGCATAAGAGGAGGCTTGTCCTTCCATCTGTTGTTGGTAGCGATACATCAGGAGGCGACGACGGTAGGCGGCATGGCGCTTGCGCTCCTTCCGGCTGAGCTCCTTGAGGAGGCTCACCCACCTGCGCTTGGCCTGCTCGTTGGCGGCCGTCACCTTGATCCTCACCTCCTTCACCACCAGCCGAAACTCGTGTTTGCCTTCCAAAAATGTTGAATAAGAAGAGAAGTGAGAGAGAGAGAGAGAGAGAGAGAGAGAAGAAGGAACAAGAATTCGAACCGGGTAAGCTCTCGACACGGAGGTTGATGAGGGGAATGGTGTGCCTCCATTCCAGCTTCTTGGCGTTGTGCTTTCTTCTCTTTACCACAAGCAATACGTCCCTTTGTGTTGTTTAAACCGTAAGAAGAAGAAGAAGCAGAAGAAGAAGAAGAAGAAGAAGAAGAAGAAGAAGAAGAAGAAGAAGAAGAAGAAGAAGAAGAAGAAGAAGAAGAACAAGAACAAGAACAACAACAAGAAGAACAAGAACAAGAAGAACAAGAACAACAACAAGAAGAAGAAGAACAAGAAGAACAACAAGAACAAGAACAAGAACAATAAGAAGAAGAAGAAGAACAAGAACAAGAAGAACAAGAACAAGAAGCAAGAGGAAGACGTACGAAAATAAAAAAAACAAACGAGTCCGCATCAAGCCAACAAACTTTTCAATCTTCAGCTCGTGCGCTTTCGACTCGCCCACGTACCATCTCCATGGCAGCACCAGTTGCTGTGTTTGCGCACAAGCGTGTCACAACCTACCAAACGGAACGAAAGCAAGAAAGAAAGGAAGGAAAGAGAACGAAACGTACACCAAGTTTTTCACAGTCTATCCTTTGTTGAATCCTCAACACCTGCTCGGTGTCCCCGATGGTAGGGCAGACCGACGCCAGCTCCTTCAAGGCGGAAGCATAGGCGGAGAGAACCTGCTCCAGAGCGAAGCGTTCGGAGGAACTGGAAAAGGAGGAGGACGGAGAGGAAGCCGCAGGTGCGGTTGAGGAGGGTTCCGGAGTGTCGTTCTTCACTTTGGTGAGCAGGAAGAGGGCGCAGGGAAGGCGTTGAATGGGGAGGCGGAGGAGGTCTTCCAGGAAGAGGCCGTGGCTCATCTCGGAAAGGCTTACCTTCTGTTGAGGCCGAGTAATGGCCAAGATGGAGGCAGGTAAGAGGGGAAGAAGAAAGCTAGGGGGTAGTGCAGAAAGGAAGAAAAAGAACAAACGCTGAGCAGGTAGGGAACGAGTCGAGGTCGGTTGTTGAGGCAGTGCTCCAGGTGAACGGCTGCGCTTGGATGGTTGGACACGTACTCCTTATACTCCTTCAAGTACACACCCTTGAAACAAGAGGTAAGAGGAAAGAAACCAACAACAGAAGCAAAGCGAACAGCATCGAAGAAAGCACTAACCGCGTCGAAAAGGTCAGCAAGCGCCCGCTCGGAAGCGTGTTGCTTGGGCCAATCTACTGTCAGTCTTTGTTGCAGGGCGGTGAGCAAACTCCTCTCGTGGCTCATGAGCGCTTCCACGTTGCCAAAGATGAGCGCTATATCTTCATTGCTGAGTATCTCCTCTTTCGTTCCGACGAGTTCGGCAAGAGGGGTTCTTATTTGCTGCACATGAGGTATTCACGTTTACGTGAGCGTGGGAGAGAGAGAAAGCGAGAGAGGAGAGCTAACCTCGCACAACAGTCGCATAGCTTTGGCGTGATACTTCTCCACGCGAAACAGCTCGCAAAGAGCTCTCCAGCGTTTATCTGATCGCAAGACGTTTGGCAAGGGCACGCTCAGCCTGCTGTACCAGCTGGAGGAGAGCTTTCTTGGGGCGGTTCTCCTCCTTCTTTCCTGTGAAGCCGCGGAAGATGAAGCCGAAGAAAGGAAGGAAGGAAGCACGGCGGCAACCGAAGACGACAGAGATGAAACAATGGAGGATAGCTGGTTGTTGTTTGCGGATTCTATTTTGTATGAGGGCGGGAAGGAACCAGCTCTTGCTCTTACTTCTGGGATACTAGCCTCATCTCCTTCTCTTTTTGTTGGGGGGCTGTACTGTGTTGCACTTTGCTTATTTGGACCTTTTTGGGATTGTTGTGTAGGCGGTTGTCCCTCCTCTCCATCCTCTTTTTGTTCTTCAAACTCGGCTGCTTCCTCATCTTCTTCCTCATCATCTTCCGCGTTGATGATTTCTGCTTCAGTGTCTTCTATGATAGATTCCTCTTCTTCGTCTTCTTCGTCTGCCTCTGCTTCTGCTGCTTTTTCTATTGCCCTGGCAGCCTCTGTTGCTTCATCTCCTGTCACGTCGGCAACAAGCACGTTGGGAGAGCTGTTGTAGTCAGCGGCAGTTTCCTGTTGTACACCGCTGCTGCCTCCTTTCAAACTCTGTAGTGCTTCTTCCAAGCTAGCAGCAGAAGAGGAAGAAGATGAAGCAACACGGTCAGGCCGATCGCTTCCTTTACGGCGCCTCCTCCCCACGAGTCGAGCCATGAGTTCAATCTGCCTCACCTCGAGTTCGGCCACCGACTTTGAGATTTTAATGAGTTGCGAGGCCACCACCAGCCAGGCGAACAGCTGCATCACACCGAACAACGGCCAAAACATGACCGCGAATCCCCAAGACCAGCGATAGCGTGGAGTCTATGTCGAATATAAGCCTTTTCTTCGGTTCTTTTTTGTTTTTTTCCTTTCGTTGATGAAGGGACGCGATGTCCATGTCGTCACGGAAAATATAATTGGGAAATTTTTCCAAGAAAAAATTTTTAATTACAAGAAATATTTTGCAAAAAAAATAGGGAAGAAAAAAGTTTTGCGATTGGAAATCTTCGACGTAGCGGATCGCATCAAAAAAAATAAAATAAAATAAAATGAGGTTTATGGCCAAGTTAACCAACGTGAACCTTTTCATCAGTACGTATTAAGAAGCAGATCTCTCTCTCTCTTCTTTTTTTTTTTGGTGTTTCAAATCCCTTTTTGTTTTGTTTGTAACCCTTGCTACACAATACGTGCTGCTGATGATGTTTTCATTTCAATGATAACAAAAAAGAATTGGTTCAAACGATCGACAAGATTGGAAAGTCTTGTGTGGTCCATCTAACGCCGAAGAAAGTGGAGTTCATCCTTACTTCAGACATCACGGACGGCGTGCAAGTTTGGTCCGGCATCAATTCTGTATGTAATTTGCACATCCGTTCTTTCTTGTCGTTTCTTTCTTTCTTTCTTTCTTTCTTTCTTTCTTTCTTGTCGTTTCTTTCTTGTCGTTTCTTTCTTTCTTTCTTTCTTTCTTTCTTTCTTTCTTTCTTTCTTTCTTGTCGTTTCTTGTCGTTTCTTGTCGTTTCTTTCTTTTTCTCTCTCTCTCTCTCTCTCTCTCTCCTTTCTTTCTCTCTGTTGTTCCTTTCAACTCACTTTCAGCACCCAAAGTCTTCGTTATTTGATGAGTACCGAATAGAGAGCAAGAACCAAAATGAGATAGCCTTTGAGCTGAGCCTTGACAACCTGCTTAGGGGCTTAAAGTCGGGGCAGCTGGCCAGCGATATCACCCTCAAGCTCGCCAAGTTTGATGGCCAGCCCACCCTCTGCATCGCAGTAAAGATTCAGGTACTCTTCTCTTGTTCTTCTCGTCGTACTTCTCTTCTCTCTCTCTCTCTCTTACGTTTTTTGCAACGCGTCTCTCTACAGAGTCAACAGCAAATGATGTCTGTCGTGCAAGACATTCCAGTTAAACTCCTTACCGCCGCTCAACTCCAACAATTCATCGAACCCTATCTACCTGACCCTGAAGTACCTCTTTTTCTCCTTTCTTTCATGTCTTCCTTCTTTACTTATTCTTTTTTTCACAACAAAAACAAACAGGTTTATATCATGTTACCTCCACTAAAGTTGATGCGAAGCGTAATCGATCGTATGAAAAACATTCACGACTATCTCATCATCACAGCCAACATGGCCGGCGATCTCACGCTCAAAGTGGAAACGGAGTTAGTCTCCATCGCCACGTTTTACCGCCAACTCGAACATCCTCAAATCGGTTTGTTTCTTCACTTCGCTTTGCTTTGCTTTCTGCTTTGCTCTTCTTTTCTTAGCTTATGTTTGCCTGTCGATTGGTGTTAAAACAGAGGGACGGAGTCCGCCACGACACGACGCCAGCAAGTCGGCAGAGGTCAAAGTGGACATCAAGAAGTTTGCTCGGTTCTTGTACAGCTATCAGGTGGGACCGACCAACGTCATCCTCTGTCTCGTGGTGGACAAGGCCGTCGTGCTGCACGTCTTGCTGGAGGACCTGTATCTCACCTACTACATCCCTGTTGTTCTTTCATAGGGAAAAAAAAAAGTGATTTTTTGTAGACACTGCTTCATGTCGACATGATATTGCTGGATGATGTCGACAGTTGTGTTTGATTGCTCATTGGCTGATTTTTGTTCGTGGTATGATTATTTATTTGGTGGTAGGACATGAAGGAATTAAAATAATGTCCATAGGTCCAGTGCTGCAATAGGATTATCCTACAGGCAAAACATCCCCTTCAATTCTCTGGTAATGTTCTGTAGTAGACGAAGAAAGAAAAAGAAAAAAGAAAACGTCGTTTCATGGGAAAAGGGAAACGAAAAGAATTGAAAGCATACAGGACGTTATAACTCCCTCCCATTCAATGACCTCTTCTTTCTTTCTTCCTTCTTTCTTTCTGTTGCAAGAACCAACTGGAGAGGCAAATGGCTGAGCAGAAACGCTACCCTAGATACGAGTACACGCCACCCGCCTGGGGCAGCCTGAACGACGATGCCCCCCGGCGGCAGCGTCGAGACCTCCCCTCTGCTCCTCTCCTCTCCTTCCTCTCTCCTCACAGGAAGAGGAACGGCGAACGAACAGAGGATGGTGGCGAAGAGCCCTGTCAGCGGCCAACAAGAACAAATACCTCCTGCTCTGGGTGGTGGCCTCCATTGTCACCGGCGTGGCGCAAGGGGTGTACTTGAAGCAAGTGGGCACGGCCATGCCCGACTTTCCCTACTTCATCTTCTGGTTCACCGCCATCTTCTTCGTGATAGCGTTCTATGCCTTCTTGTTTGTGGTGTGGCTGATGGGAGGCATTCCGCGGAGCATGTGGTTCGTTGTGTTGGTTTTTGTTGTTGTGTTCTCGTTTCAACGGTTAACCAAAGTTTCTTCCTTTCTTTCTCTGCTGGTTTCATTTCAACAGGCATACCGCAGTACAAGTCTATGATCATCGGCACGTTGACCACTTTGAACGGCATATTCATGCTCTTCTCCAACTCGCACGTGCCTGGCATCATGCAAGCCTTGCTCGGGCCCGTTCGTATCTCTCGTTCCCTTTTTCTCACTTCTCTCTGCACGTTCATTCTCTTACGTTTCATATCTTTTTTGCTATCTTCTCCATTTTTCAGTGGTTACTATACCGATGGCGATGGGGTGCTCTTTCTTGTTGCTCAAGTCCAGATATGCATGGAAGCAAACGTGGGGTGGAACTTTTGTTTCCTGTTTGGTTCTCTGCCATTGACCATCGCGACGGTGTACCAAGAGAAAGTCTTTGAGGATGTGGTATGCTTTTCTTGTTTCTTCCTTCCATTGTTTGTGATGCGTTACTAAAACGCGAGCACGAAACACAGCCAGTACACATGGCATGGGGATCATTATATCAACTGACTGAAAAGAAATGGCAAGGGAAAAAAGGGCAGCAAAAAAGTCCTTGCGCTTCCCTGCTACTTTTAGCGGGGAAAATTAGTGTCGACAAGGACCACCGCCAGACCCAACCATTGCGCGTTGGTCAACTGCTGACTATCTTCATGACGTATGCGGTGGATTGCATCCCTGATTTCGGCACCAGCACCTTCAACAACTTTGTTGAGTGTGTATTTACTCTGTCCCTTTCTCTTTTGGTTTTTTCTTGTACTTATCAGTACATTTTCTAATAGACATCAGACAGCGGCGTTGAAATGTCTCTTCCAAGGAGAAGTAGAACATTCGCTTTGTCCTGGTAACTTATCTCTTCTCTCTCTCTCATTTGCTCTCCTCTTCTCTCTCGCTCTCTCTCTCTCATTTGCTCTCCTCTTCTCTCTCTCTCTCTCTCTCTCTCTCTCTGCCCTTCAAATTTCTTTCCCTAACACTTCATATGCACACATGAAAATCAGAGTGCCAATGCGATACAGCATGGCTGCCAATGCTACTCTTCACCATCGCCTACATTCTCACCAACTTTGCCCAGCTGGGAGTGGTCAAATACGGCAATGCCACCTTTCTTTTCATCGTTTCCACGCTGACTCTGCCGCTCACCGAGTTTGCGTTCGCACTCAAGTTCATCATGGGTGCAGGCGAGACAGAATCCATCTCCCCATACAACTATGGAGCGTTGGCCGTTCTCCTCGTTGGAGTGATTCTCTATCGAGTGTTTGACCGCTCCGCTTTGCAGAAAGAAGTGGCAGAGAAAGAGTCGATTGTGGTGATGGAAGAAGATGGAGATGAAGAGAAGAATGAGAAGAAGAAAGTGATGATCAGCAAAGAAAGAGCGTATGTGTCCTTGACAGCGGTGCCAGGGTATGGGTTGGCCCATGGAAAGGTCTATGTGAAGCAGCCAAAGCGGAGAGCGATGCAACCTCGACAAGGGGCAAGCAAGGCGTGGACGATTGTTATGAATGATGGCCAAGATGGTAATGCATCTTCGTCAACGAGCAGAGGAGGTGATGGTGCCTCTTCTTCGGTGGATCCAACGAATTATGGACCATTTAGAGAGAGAGCGAGAGAGATAGAGAAGAGAGAGAGAGAGAGAGAGAGAGAGAATGTGTTAGTATTTAACAAAAAGGCAACATGTGTTGCTAGTCCTTGTGGTACCGCATGTTTTCTTGGCTTGTTTGTTTCCCACGGCCTGCTTTCCTTCCAGATACGACCCTCTCAAAATACCCTTCCCTGCGCGAGAGACCACCCACTTCTCCGCCATTCCCTCACAAGGTAAAAGGCCGAGTGTTTATATCTCTTCACGTGAAGCGGGAAAAAGAGTTCACGTTTTCTCAAATGTGGCATTAAGAGACTGATACCATTGAAAGCAAGCAATCTTTTATTTTTTTGTTTTCTTACTCATGAAACTGCTTTCTTCCCTTTGCTTTCCTTCTTCTCCTTCTTCTTCTTCTTCTTCTTCCAGGAGGAATAATTGATATATGACGGACCGGAAACGCAACAGGTACGAGCACAGGCCGCCCACCTGGGGCAGCCTTATCGACGATGGCGATGCCTCCGGCACCCTTATCGACGAGGCCTACTCCCCTCTGCTCCCCTCTTCTCCTTCCTCTCTCCCGTTCTCCGCTTCCCTGATGCAAGCGACCATAGAGGCAGAAGAAGACCGGCCCCCAAAGACAGGTCGGTGGCGAAGAGCCCTGTCAGCAGCGAACAAGCACAAATACATCCTGCTCTGGGTGGTGGCTTCCATCGTCACCAGCGTGGCGCAGGGGGTGTGCTTGAAGCAAGTGGGCACGGCCATGCCCGACTTTCCCTACTTCATCTTCTGGCTCACAACGGGCTTCTTTGCTGTGGCCTACTTTGCCTTCTTGTTTGTCGCTTGGCTGACGGGAGGCATTCCGCGAAGCATGTGGTTCGTTGTGTTGTTTTTTTTCGTTCCGCTTCTTTCTTTTTTAACTCCAACCCGGTTTCTTCTTTCTTGTTTGAAGGCGGATAGCACAGTATAAGTTCATGATCATTGGGGCATTGTCCACCTTGTCCGGCATATGCCTGGTCTTCTCCAACCCCCACGTGCCTGGCGTCATGCAAGCCTTGCTCGGACCGGTTTGTTTTTTCTCTCATGTCTCTTTGCTTCTTTCTTCTCTCTTCTCCTTTTGAGATCTTTATTATATGCTTTGCTTCTCCTTGGCGCAGAGAGTGGTGACGGTACCGATGGCGATGGGATGCTCTTTCTTGTTGCTCAAGTCCAGATATGCATGGAAGCAAGTGGGAGCGATGGTGCTCATCATGGCGGGCCTCTTCATTGCTCTTTGTCCCTCATTCTTTGGGACTGGGAACACAGACACAGGAAACGTGGGGTGGAACTTTTGTTTCCTGTTTGGTTCTCTGCCGTTGACCATCGCGACGGTGTACCAAGAGAAAGTCTTTGAGGATGCGGTATGCTTTTCTTGGTGTCTTCTTTCTGCATGTGTCTTCACTGCTTCTACGATGACCTAAACCACGGATGCGTAACAACCAAACAGCCGGTACACATGGCCTTCATGTTGGCATGGATTTGCTTCTACCAACTGGTGGCCGTCTTCATGACGTTTGCGGTGGACTGCATTCCCCAGTTCGGCACCAGCACCTTCGATAACTTCATCGAGTTTGTATTTCTCACTTTGTTGCTCTTCGCTTGCAATACCGCCATGTTCTAACCAATGAACAGACATCAAACGGCAGCCTTGAAGTGCCTCTTCCACGGAGAGGTGGAACATTCGCACTGTCCGGGTTAGGATTCTTTGTTCTTCCAGTTTCCACGTTCATCCTCTCTTTTTGCTTTGTTCTCATACTTCTCTGCCATGTGAATATCAGAGTGTCATTGCGACAGGGCTTGGCTGCCAATGCTGCTCTTCATCATCGCTGGTATTCTCACCAACTTTGCCCAGCTGGGAGTGGTCAAATACGGCAATGCCACCTTTCTCTTCATCGTTTCCACGCTGACTCTGCCCCTCACCGAGTTTGCGTTCGCACTCAAGTTCATCATGGGTGCAGGCGAGACAGAATCCATCTCCCCATACAACTATGGAGCGTTGGCCGTGCTTCTCGTTGGAGTGATTCTCTATCATTTGACCGCTCACCTAGGCAGAAAGAAGGGCAAGGGAGAGAAGGGATTGTGGAGATGGAAGAAGAAGATGGGGATGAAGAGCAGAATGCACAGGAGGTGATAATCACAACTGAGGAAGAGTGCGTGTGCTTGGCTGCATTGCCGGCTGTAGACCGGCCCAAGGACACCTGTACCTGAAACAAACCGGATCCCTTTTCCGTCGACATCTTGTCCGCAGAAATTGTAAATATCATGACGACACGGATGTTATGTCGACAACAATTTGCCTTATTATTTTTGTCGTCATGAAATACCCATACAGGTCATGAGAGAGCACAGGAGTGGGGCGCAGGAGAGAGGTATAGAGGGAGGGCATGAGCGAGGACAGGAGCGAGGATAGGAGAGAGGAAAAGAGAGACAAGAGAGATGCGCTGGGATAGGAGAGAGGATAGGAGCGAGGACAGGAGAGACGAAGAAAAGGTGAAAAGACTTTTCTCCTTATTTTTGATTGCAGCCGCAAAAGAAAAAAAAAAGGGAGAGAGAAGAGAGAAGGAGGATTTCATCAATCCCATCCCACAAAGCATAACTTCGCAACCCCTTTCTCCTTCTTTCTAAGGAAGTACACGTTTGAAATATATTTATTTTATTTTTTTTTGTTTGGGAAACACAACGATGAAACGAGGCACCACGACGATCCTCGCGGCGTCCGCGCTGCTGCTTGCCGCGCTGTTCGTGTCCGCTGCGACCTGCGGCTCCGTTTTCCCTCCTCTTCCTTCTCCTTCTTTCCTTTGGGCTGGTCACACGTACCTTACTTCCTTACACCTTTCTCTTTTGTCTTCTTTCTCTCTCTCTTCTCTTATCTTTCACCTTTGATTTTTGATTTATTTTACTACACTGTTTTTTTGATTAATCGATTTTATTTTATTTTATTTTATTTATAATGACCAAAAAAAAATAGTTATTTCAATGGAGATGGTGTGGAATGTGTTGACTCTGTGAACACTCAAAACGTGGCCGCGCTCATCTCCGCCGTTTTGCGGGCTGAACCTGCTCTACTTTCTGAACAGGTTCGCTTCCTTGTCTCTCTCTCTCTCTCTCTCTCTCTCTCGCCTCCACTCCTATGCATCTTGATCGTTTCTCTCTCTCCTCTCGTTTTCTCTTCACTGCTTCTCTTCCGTTTCTCCTCTCCTCTTCTTTCTATGCCCTTACAGTGTGCTCTTCTCGTTCTTTGAGTGTCTATTCTCTCCTCGGTCACTCTCTTCATATTTTTCCTTCATACTCATGAAACGCCAACCCTTTTTATCAGAATCCCTTGAGTGGTTATGTGGCCAACAGCGCTCAGCAACCCGAGCTCGTTACCGTGTTCCTCCAGACCAAGCCTCAACTCTCTCACTCTGCCTACTCTCCTCTTAGGGTCTCTTCTCGCTCTTACTTCTTTGTCATTTCTCATTGTCTCCTTTCTTTCTTTTCTCGTTGCTGTCTTCTTCCTTCCTCCACTTTCTTGCTCTTATATTACTACGTTCTTACGTATCAACGCATTAATATCTATCTTTTTTTTTCTTTTTGTAAATACAGTCTTTGTTGGAAGGAGCTGCCTCTTCCGTCATTGCTCCGTACACTTATCATACCTCCACCTCTTCCTCGTTGAGCAGCCTTGTTCTCTCTAAACTGCCCTCCGCCGCTTCTGTTGTTGTGGCTGGTTTGGAAGAAGGTTTGGTTGCTTTCTTTTCTTCTGTTTTCTTCGTTTCTTTCTTTCTTCTATTTTGTACCACGTTACTAACTACAAAAACCAAAGGCAAAGATAAGCTGAAGGATGCCACTTACATAAAGTTGGAGGAGTCTTTGGTACGCGCTCTGCTAGTTTTTATTTCTTTCTTTCTTTCTAGCTGCCTTTTTTATCTTGTTTTTTAACGAATATTTTCTTCATAATCGAATTTTATTCACCAAATAAACAGAACTATTTGAGGCAACACACAGACCTCTTCTCCAATGGACGTACCGATCTCCTCCTAGTCTTCCTCCACGATGAATGTACGTTTCTACCTCATTCTCGCTAGTATTGCTTTCTTTATGCTCTTGTTTCTCATTTTCTCTTGGAGTTCTCTCTCTTCTCTCTTTGTTCGTATCTAATTTCTTTCTCTCTTGCGAAAACGTAGCTGTTTCATTTGTGGGTGAGTTGAATGGTTTGGTGAAGGAGGCTTCTTCCGGCAACTATCTCTCCGTCTTCAGCGCTGAGAACCCTGTTGTCCCTCCTGTTCAGGTACTCTAGCGTTTCTTTCTTCTCTCTCCCTCTCTCCCTCTCATTTACTTTTTCTTTTATCTTTCTGTTCTCTCTCCTTCACTCCTTCTTTTCTCCTTCTCTCTTCCTTTGTCTTTCGTCTCTCTTCTTTCGCTCAACCCAAAATGAAAACAGAGCACAAGCTATCCCTCTCGCGCAGAGACCGAGGAAGAGGAGGAAGAACTGGAGGAGAGCCCCTACAGCGACATGGACTACTGGCCCGCCTCCGTGTGGGAGGGCCTCATCACCGCCGTCCTCTTGCTCTCCATCCTGTTCTTTGGGGTGTTCTGCACCTTCCGAGTGCAGGTGCCCGATGCCTTGGGCAAGCGTCCTCGTGAGTCGAAGAAGAACAACTAAAGAAGAAGAAAAAGAAGAGCGAGTAAACAATGTTTTAAGTTTTTTTTTAAAAATGCAACAAAAGAAAAAAAAAGGTTTTCATTCTTGTCTCACGTTGTTGAAAAGAAACAAGAAAAGAAGCAAAAAAAAAAAGAAGAAAAAAGAAAAGAAAAAGCAAAAAGAAAAAAGAAAAAAGCATTTTAAAAAAGAAAATAGAAAATAGAAAATATAGAAAAAGAATTGAAAGTATTTATTTTTTTTATATTTAAATAAAATGATGTTATGCACAATCCTAAAAAACAATGCGACCCAAGTTACGTTCTGTACAATCCTATAGGACACCAATGGGTCAACAACGTATATGCACGAGATCATCGCTTTTTCGTGTTCGTTTTTTTTTTAATGTTATGTGGCCGTTGGAATGACGCCACCCAAAACTCCACCAACCACCAACAGCAACGCAACGAGCAGCACGCAGGACACCACGATGCAAAGCTGTTTCTGTTGAAGAAGAAGACGACAAACAGAATGGTGATGAACAACGCAATGGAGAAAGGAAAGAAAGAAAGGAAGAACAAAAACGAAGCAAACCTTTCGTGCCAAACATGTCGACTTCTCCACCTCCTCCAACGTGTCCGCAGCCTCCTGCATGTCCTCCTTCGCGGAGGCGACGTTCATCTCCACCTGCGAGAGTTGTTCTTGTTGAACGGTTAGCATGGCTTCCACATCGCCAAACAGCTGGTTCAACTCAACTATTCTCCTCCCCAGCTCCTTCACGTCGTTATGCTTGTCATGGAGGAAGGAGAGGATGTGGCCGGCGTCCTCCTCTCCTTTGCGGTCGCTCATGATTTGGGCTTGAAAGATGCGTTCTGCTGCCTTTGGGTCATTCTCTAGCAGTGCTGCTATTTGCTCTTCGTTTGCATCGGGTTGCACTGATGTTGTTGCACGTCGTTAGCAGAGAACGAAGAAGAAGAAGAAGAAGAAGAAGAAGAAGAAGAAGAAGAAGAAGAAGAAGAAGAAGAAGAACAAGAAGAAGAAGAAGAAGAAGAAGAAGAAGAAGAAGAAGAAGAGCAAGAACAAGAACAAGAAGAAGAAGAACAAGAACAAGAACAAGAACAAGAACAAGAACAAGAACAAGAACAAGAAGAACGAAGAAGACGAGGAAGAAGAAAGAACAACAAAAAAAAGAGCAAGAAAAGCAAAAAAAGCCTGGGGTGGATTCTGACCACCATCAACCCGGATGTGGTATATAACATCCTGTTGGTGCATTTGCACGTGAGTAGACGGGACGGCTGATGTTGCCGCACCAGGCTGAACGTTTTATGGCTCGCCTTGGCCTTCTTGAGGACCTCTATAGCCTCTTCCACCTTTTCTTTATGGGACACACAGAATGTCCACAAAAACGAAAGAAGAAAGAAGGAAGAAGGAAGAAGAACAAGAACAAGAAGAAGAAGAAGAAGAACAAGGATGAAGAAGAACAAGAAGATGGAAGAAGAAGGAAGAAGAAGGAAGAAGAAGAATAACGAAGAAAGCAGAAGATAGAGATAAATACCTATTTGGATTTGTTGCAACATCAGCTTTTTGTTTCTGGTCTCAGCCTCCCCCAAGACTTCTCTGTACTGCCTCGTCCACTCTTTAAACTGTTGCAACAAGGAACCGTGAACGTTGACGCGAATGCGAAAGAGAGTGGAGGAGCTGTTGTGGCTGCTTCTTCGGAGGGCGTTGTTCTCTTGGTGTAGCCGTTGGAGCTCCGACCTGACCCCTTTGGTCGCCTCGTCCAGTTCCGTTCGCAGTTGAGAAGCTTCTTTCTGAAGTTCTTTCCAGAGAAGAGTAGATGAGAAAGAGGGAGAAGGCGAGAGAGCGAGAGTGAACAAACCCTTTGTTTCCTCTCCGCCCGAAGAGGTGTACAAGTCCTCCAAAGCCTTCTTCAGTCTTGCCAGCAGCGAGTGCAAGCCTTCCAGCTCCCCTCGCACGGCCTCGGCAGCTTGCTTAAAGTCCGTCAGCTCTATCTCCTGCTCCATCGAAGCGCCAAGCTCCACATCTTCATCCGAATCATAAGAAGAGGAAGAGGAGGAAGACATTCTGTTTGTTCGTTGGTAACTTTCAAATAACAAAGAACCAAAAGGGGCACGCGTTTCAAATAAAAAACGAACACCGTTTAGAAGTGGTGGAGGAGAACTCACTTCTATCAAGCGTTACCTCCCTTTTTCTTGAAAACGCAATAAAGGTATCAGCCGCAGTTCTTCCGCGGCATTACTGGTGGGCCGCCTGCTCATCTTCGCCGGCGTTAAAGGCGCGATGAAGGAGGAGAAAGCCACAAAGAAACAAACTGGACAAACCAACGGAAAAAGAAAGGTTGCACAGACGGGCTTTTATTTCGGTCCCTTTGCTTCTGCTCCCGTTAGTCCCATCCTTGGCTCCTCAACCACTCCCCCCACATGCCAATGGTTGAGTTCTGCTGCCGCCTCGCCGTCATTTCCCCCTTTTCCCTGCCCCGAATCCCCGGATGCCTCAACACCCCCCGAATCCCCGTTCCAGGATATCCCTCCCCGTCTCAGACACACAAAGATAATGCCACCGTTGATAGAAATGACAAACAGAAAGCAGCGAAGAAAGGTCAGAAGCACAAGAGCTGCCATTTCAAACCAAATCCCACTTTTAACGACTTCAGCAGCGTTCATGCATGCATGCATGCATGCACATTTCATCCCAAGGGACAATCCTCCTGCACACACACACACACACACACAGAAGAAAGAAGAAACTTCCGAGGCCATCTCTTCCAGGCCATGCTCTTCAGCGATTGTTGATCTTTGAATTGAAAATCAAAAGCGCCAATCAAAAATCGGAAATGAACGTCGACAAAATATAAATGCATTTTGTGTCGACGTTCGTGATCTGTGCATTGAAATCAAAACAACACCAATCGTAAATCAAAGAAAGATGTCGACAATTTCAACCATCACCTATACATAATTGTCGACATTAGTTTTTTTTTTGTCAGCCAAAACTATCGCGATCAGATTACATCGGAAACACAAAATCTTCTTCACTCTCTCTCTCCCACACACTCTTTCTCTCTCTCCAGCTACCTCCCCAAGAGCAAAAAAAAAAAATGAGCGACGTGGTCAGCACTGAAAGGAGAGGGTGGTTGTGGTGGTGGCCCGCACGGACGCGCGGTGATTGGATCTGGCTCCTCTCCACTTTTGCCATCGGCACGTTGGGCCTGGGCGCCTTCCTGGCCTACCGCCGACGCGCCCTCCAAGCCGCCGCCAAAGGCAAAGGGCCGAAACGCCCCTCTGAGCCGCTCATCTGGCGTTCGTTTTCTCTCTCTCTCTCTCTCTCTCTCTTGCTTTTGTTGATTTTTTTTTTTCCGATCAACAGCGACACCAGAAGAGGTGCGTGAGTATGAACAGATTTTGTTTTCTGACGACAGAGCGCTGCAGTCGGAGGGCCTCAAAACTATTTATCAACAAACCACCTCTCGTATGATATTTTCTCTATCTTGCCTGTTCCCTTCTTCTCACTGTCTGACCTTCTTCTTGCACTCTGTTCTTTGTTCTGTGCTTCTCTCTTCTCTGCTTCACACTTCACTCTTTTCTTCTGCTCTCGTTCTCTTGTTCTCTCTTTGCGCTTTGCTCCTCACTCTCTTCGCTCTTCTCCCGTTCTCTTCTCGTTCTCTCTTCGCTCTTCTCCTTCACTATGCCTCACTCTTCTCTGATTTTGGCTTTCTCTTTTTCTACTTTCCTTCTCCTACTCTCTTTCTCTTTTATCATCAACCATACTGACAAAAAAAAAGGCCTAACACACGACAACGTTCGCGAGAACGGCCTTCTCGATGTGCTCATTCGCTTCTTGGCGACCTTCCCTGAACCCCTTCTCATGCTAACGACCTCTGCGCTGACCAACCTCTCCGTCAACGAGGAGAACTGCCGCGCCATGGCTCAGGGCAACGCCATATCTCTGCTTCTGGACCTGCTCAACGATGCGAGAAGCAGCGCCAAGCTAAGAGAGAACGTGCTCCGCGCGATGACCAACTTGGCGACCGTTAGAGAGAATGAGGATAGGATAAGGGAGGCCGGAGCGTTGCCCCATTTGTTGGCGTTGTTTGAGGAGGGGCAGGAGAGAGAGGTCCCTCAGGAGGTTCTGTTTCAGGCCTCTCGTGTTTTGGTGAATCTTATTGATAATGGTTTGCTTTCTCTTATCAACGTTCATCCTTTGCTCTCTCTTATATTCTTCTTCTTAACACAAACAGAGAAGAATTATACCGTGATACTGGAGAATAACGGGCTGGAGCACACCATCCGATACTTACATAGCACGGAGGACATTGAGTTTCTTCGTCGCCTCGTTCGGCTGCTCGGTTGTTTTGCTCTTCCTGCTGATGGTACCTTTCCCTACTTTTCTTGGCTTCTTTGTTTTTTCCCTTCCTCTTTCTTTGTAACCTTGAAATAACATTAAACAGCACCAACCTACAATCGTATCGCAACGGCGGAGAACGCCGAACGCCTGGCCGCCATCTTCCAAAAACACCAAGCAGAAGGGGACGACCGGATCGACCACATCCTTTTGGCCATCGCCAAGATAGTGGGAGAGCAACACGCAAACGACAAAGCAAAGCAAGACAAGCTGCGAGAGTTTCAAACTGCATTTACCAGCGATGAGAGAGGTCTGGCGGCCATCTTCTCTTTTTTGACGGATGAGAACGCTCAGCGACGAAACTGTGCGAAAGCGGTTTTGCATGACTTGGTTCGAAACAATGGTACTCTTCTCTCTTCTCTTCTCTCTCTCTTTTCGTGCTTTTCTCTTTTCCTTTTTTTTTTTCTTTTTGCTGACGTTTAGTTTTGTTATTGATAAAGCGGAAGCATTGGAGAGCTTGAGGGAGGTGGCCAACGCAGCGGTCGCCAACAACAACATCTCCGCCGCACAGCAAGAGGCGCTGGCGCGGTGTCTCGCCATCGCCGAAGAGGAACTTCGAAAAGCAAACAAATCGACGGAAGAAGGCCAGGCACAAAGGAGCGGCGAAGAAGAAGAACAACAACAACAACAAAAGAACGAAGACCAAGACGCGGATGTCGGCAGAGAAGACGACGGAGAAGAGAAAGTGGAACAATAAATAAATTTAAATTAAAAAAATACAAGAGAATAAGTTTTTTTTAAGTTGGCTTATTGTTCACTTTAGCTCTTTGCCACTGGCCCTGTTTGTTGTCAGCGTTGCTCGTTGGGGTGGGTCTGCGCGTCGCTTTCGTCCAAAACGTTGTTGCAGTTGTCGATGGTGTTGTGGCTTTCTTCTGTTCTTCTTCTTCCGTGTCCTTCGCGGGTTGTTGTGGTAGAAAAGGAGACTCGGGGAGACTAACGGTGGCGCGAACTCCTAGTCGCATCTCGGCTTGTTTCTGGAATGAACTTTTTCTTGTGGAGACCCATCCCCCTCTTCTTCCTTCCTCTTTTCTTTCTTCTTCGTTCCTCTCTTCTTTCACATTTGTTGTTGTTGTTGTTGTCGATGATGCTCGTTCTTTCGTTGTTAAAACTTGATCTTCTTTATCTTTTTCTTTTCCTTGTTCTTTTCCTTTTTCTTCTTTTGTTTTCTCAATGTCTTCGTGAGGAGAAAGGTGAACTTTGTTGGTGGATGATTTCTCGCTGAGGCTTCTCTGCTTCTTCTTCATCTTTGGCCACCCTTCCTCCTCAACGAGAGAGTTCGTTTGCAACTTGACTGTCGTTGGAGACTTGGCAATCCATGTGTTACCTCTTCTCGACTCTTTTTCCTCTTTTTTCGTTTTGGCTTGCTCCTCCGTCACGTTTTCCTCTCTTTCTTCCTCATCGTCAGAAATATCGTCTCTCGTCATTATCGTTCTCACTGTCGCTCTCTTCCATGCAATATTTTTTGGAGCAGAAGGAGATGATGTTAATGTTGACGTTTTGGCTTCCACTGGTTCTTCTTTCTTGCTTCCTCTTTTAGAAGAAGCAACAAAAGAGAGCGTGTTTATCGTGTTGTTTTGAGTTAATAGTTCCTGTCGGAAGCGTTGCAGCTTAATGGAATAACTGCGAGAGAAGCTCGCAAAGGAAATGCTGTTCCAACCTTCGGCTTCTTCAAGATCTTCCCAGTTTTCTTCATTGCCACCATCTTCGCTTGAAGCTGTGAATTGGACTGTTCTTTCTTCTGCTTCTTCTTGTTCTTCCTTCTTTCCTGTCATCATTTCTGCTTTGTCGGCTTGTTCTCTTTCTGCCTCTTTGTGTACTTGTTGTTTCGTTTCAGTTTCGATCTCTTTCTCGCTTTGCGCCTCTTCGTCTCTCTCGCTGTACTTTTTATCTGTTGTTATTACTTCAGAATCTTTCTCATTCGTGTTGCCTTGTTTTGTACTGTTGTTTGTCATCTTAAGATTTAAGCTTTGAGCTTTTCTCTTTCGATTGGCCTCCTCCGTCGATGCATCCAACCACAGCAACGACTTTGACGTAGATGAAGCGAAACAAGAAGCTCTTCTGTCCTCCAGCTTTCCTGCTCGTCTTATTCTCCTCACATCTTCATTGGTTTGATGCGGACTAAAGAAGGAAGAAGCAGAAGGCGAAGGCGAAGAAGACGAAGTAGCGACGAGCATTCCTCCGTTGGCTACGACTGCCGCATTGAGCAGCGAAGCAGATAAGCTCTTCTCCAAGGCTTTTGTTTGGTTGACGTTCTGATCGTAGTTAACATGTCTTCTCCCCGTCGAAGTAACCTCCTCGCCAAAGTACTTTTGGAAGATGCAATCGATGGTCTCCACTATCTCCACGAAAGGAGGTCTCTTGGAAGGGTCGTCCTGCCAACAACGTTGAATGAGTTCTGCAAACTCTGGCAGACATTCTTTGGGGATGTCCTCTCTCTCTCCGTTGCAAATTTTAGCTTCAATGTGATGAGACCAGCGAAGATGGCCAAAAAACCGACGTTTGGAGACGACCTCCCAACAGATGATGCCAAAGCTGTAGACATCCGCTTTGGGGCCGTACTCTTCAGAGCGCATTACTTCTGGTGCTAACCACACTGTTTGTTTGGAAGAAGCAGAGATAAAAAAATTAGAAACAAAGAAACAAACACGATAAAAATACAAACCAGGACAATCTACACGTCTTGCCGCTCTTCCAGTTGTTCCACTAGTCAAAGAAATGCCAAAATCCGATACTTTGGCCACCACAGCAGAATCCTCCGACAGGTCATTCAACAGGATGTTCGGACTCTTAAGATCTCTATGCATGATAGGCGGAGTGGCCGAGTGCATAAATGCGCAAGCCTTGGCGATATCTTTGACGATCTTCAGACGAAGCGGCCAAGTCAAAACTTTGCTGCGCTCCTCGTCGTGGAGAAACTCAAAGAGAGAGCCGTTGGGCATGTACTCGGTGACAATGCAGGGAGGCTCCATGCAGAAGCCCTTTAGGGAGACGGTGTTGGGATGCTGCAGCCAGCTCATGATCCAAATCTCCTGTCGAAAGTCGTCCAGGGAGGATGAAGAAGTTGAGGAGGAAGAAGATGTCGTCATTATGGTGTTATCGAATGGAGAGAAAGGAACTCCGGATGCAGCTATGGAAGAAGATAGAGAAGGGATGTTTGTTGGTTCAGACGGCGAAGAAGTGATCATCGTCGAGTCTTCTATTTTCAGCTTCTTGATGGCGACCGTATCCCAAACAACTAAACTTCCTTCATTCGAGCTGTTGTTGCGAAGCCATTTGCCTTTGTACACTTTTGCAAAAGCTCCTTCTCCCACAACTTCCTCCAACACCAACTCGGAAAACTCTATCTTGTGCTCTCGAAGGTGCAACATGGCTGCGTCCGGCACCAACTGATCTACTCTCACCACCGAAGGCCCTTCTTGCGACGATGGAGGTGATTCACGTTTGTAGCATAGAAAGTACGGAATGCCGGTAGTAGCGATGACTTGCTGACAGGTGCGAAGAGGGAAGAGAGAAGGTACTGCAAAGCCTCTTTGGAGGCAATGCGTGCAAGGCACCCACACTCTTGCCTTCAGGCAGTACCATTCCTTGATGAGCGTGTCCATCGCTGAAAAAACGAGAATCGATAAAAGTTGAAGTCGTTCCACTAATTCGCATTTTTTGTTATCTTCGTTTTTGTTGTGTTTTTCTTTCGTTACTTCTGTCTCTGAAGAAGTATTGTTGTTATCTCGTAGAAGCGAAGAACGGACCATGATCTTAATGACGCGTTGTTCGGAGAGGTGTTCCATGAGAACTTTTTCTTCGCCTTTGGCGACCAGAAGACCGCCTTTCCACCATGTTCTTGCCTCGAGGTTGAAGCTCATGATACGAACCATCAAACGGCCAAAGAAACCTTGTGGCAAGTAGGCGAATTCGTACGTTCTTCCAAACTCACGAATGCCATCTTCTAAACGACGTGATGGCCATAACTGTTTGTGGTGGTTTATGTTAAAAGGTAGAAAGAATGACGGAAACAGCGAAGAGAAGGAAAAGAGAAAGGAAGAACACATACCATGTGGATCAACTTTTCGGGGCGTTCACTAGTCAGCAACGAGGGAATAAGAATGAGGTCGTGATTCCTTTTGGTTTGATGTCGTCGTCTCAAAATGCGTCGTCGCTGATTTCTTCCTTTTTCTTCCTCTTCTTCTGTATTCTTCCTCTTATTCTTCACTTCGTGTTCATCTCGCTCCGTCTCATTTTCTTCATCCTCTTCTTCCGAGGTTTCTTCTTCCTCTTCTCTGTCGATTTCTTTCAAGCGAAGTTGTTCTGCTTCCGCTTCTTTCTTCACGATGAAACATATCTCGAATTGAAGGAGTAAAGAGAGGATGAAAGGGTGCAACGCAACCGGAAATCTTGGTGGCCTCCAAATTAGCGGCAATGCAGAAAACATAACAACGCCGTTGCGAACATGCCCAGTGGCTTTGCTTCTGAACAACGCGCCAAGAACATCGGCCAACCAACGTGGATCCAATATTACCATTTTTCCTGCTTGTTCCTCTTCTGCGTTCTCTCTTTCCTTTTGTCTTTTCTTTTCATTTTTCTTTGCTTCATCTGAAACTTCGTTTCGTTCTTCCATTCCCTCAAGTTTTGCTTCTTCAGTTTCGTTTTCATCATCAACGTTGATAAGGTCAGCCGAAGAATGATCGTTTTGTTGAAGCATCATTTCTTCGCCAAAGTAGAGTATCTTTCCGGCATTATGCAGCATCTTTGTGGCGACTAGCAAGTTGTGTTCACTCGTGAGGAGACACAATCGCGCTATGTCTCTGTATTTTGTCCATGAAATAACTGGAGGCGAAGAAGCAGCTGTTACGAGTTGTTCTTCGTTATCTCTCATTATTTCTGCTTCTCCTTCTTTTTCTCCTTGTGAAGGACACGAAGCAGAAGGTGATGGTGAAGGAGAAGGAGGAAGAGCAGAACAAGAATGAGCAGTTGCATGATTATGTAGTTGAGGGGAAATATCTGTAACTTGAATCGAAATTGAGGTTGGCAATGAAGAAGAAGATGACGCCAAAGATGATGAAGGCGACGATGAAGCAGAAGCAGGCGAGGAAAGGGTAGAAGGGGAGGAATAAGCCAACACAGAAGAAATAGAAGCAGCTTTCAATCGATCCTTTTCAGTCATCAACACTTTTTCAAACTCGAAAAAAGAACTGGGAAGTGCTTTGCCTACGTGGGGCTGTTGTCCAACAATTTGAGCGAGATCGTTCCAAAGTTTACTGAGATTAAATGTAGAGGCAGAAGAGGAAGAGGAAGCAGAAGGCGACGAAGTTGCGAGAGACACAAAAGAGATGCTTTTGATGTTGTATTGTGCGTTGGAGCAGTAAAAGGAGAGAAGACGTTCTTCCCATGACTTCAGATAGGCTGAAGTGCAACTGGAACTCTCTAAATGGGTACCAACTAGCATGATTGGAGCATCCCTTGCTCTAGCGTCGATTGCTCTAAGCCTTTTTGTTGCAAGGGAATGTTAGATGGCGAAAAGAAGAAAAGAGAAGGAATGAACCAGTAATCCAAGTTGGCATAACTATCTGGTAGCGAGAGGTCAAAGACTAATACGTAGACAGCATCAGGAGTAAGGAAGAACTGGTGTGTGCCCATTTCTATTGCTTGGGGCGAAAAATCCTGTTTTAAAATAATGAGTCATAAGTAACGAGGTAGAAGAAGAGAAGAGATGCTCTTACCCAAGTTGTTATTTCAACGTCGTGCCATTTTTCGGATGTCGAAGGCGGAGCGGAAATAGTTGCAGTGTCCTGATCATTCATATCAGGAGTTTGCAACTTCGCTTCTAAACACAATCTTCCTATAGATATGTCTCTTCTCTCTCTGTCTTCTTCCTCTTCATCGTCATCAGTATTGTTGGAGAGACCTGTTCCACTATTGCCTTTGATGATCCGTTTTATAAGCGGAGCTTTCTTGGGTGGAGTTGACGGACTATTCGACGACCTGACGCAAGAAGAGAGATGAGCTTCATTACCTTAATTGAAACGAAAAAACCAATGGAGACTTACAAAGCATCTGAGGTCCGTTTTGAATTTTCTGGTACTTTCTTCGATATCCGGGAGAGGTATTGCAGTAGGCTTGTCTTCCTGTACCGAGAGAAGATGAGAAAACAAACAAACAAACAAACAAAAAAAAAAAAGAACAGAATGTGATACGAACCCAACTTTCTCCTGGCCAACCACAATAAGTTTGGAGCGGAAAAAACTATCCTTGCCTTTGAGAAGAAGGGACAAGAACTGCAGAACTGCATCTGGTCCTTCTTTTAACACCAACTGCGGGGGAGAGGTGATACCATCACAACCTATAACAACAAAAAAGTAGAAAAAGGAGTAAACGTAAAACAAAATGAATAAAAAAACCAAATTAAATCTCTCTCTCCATCTCGCTCTCTCTCTCTCTCTCTCTCTCTTCCTCATCCTCCCTTCTGCTACCTCTCCCTCTTTAACTTTTACTGAGGAGAGAACGAACCACGAAGCAAAAGACGCCCGCCCTTGCTGGAATACAAGTTCTCCAAAAAGGCTAATTGCGAAGGCAGCTGCCTCAACCCAGGATTATAGCTCAAATCCAAGAAGGAAAGGTTCGGCTTCAATACTCCAATTTCAGGAGCAATGTACTCCAAATTATTGTTGCTAAGGGCGAGTTGCTTCAAGCTGGTGAATCGTTGAACTTCTGCAGGAACAGAAGTTAACAAGTTGTGATCCAAATGAAGTGCTTCGAGTGAAGAACAGCAACAAGATGGAAACAGGATAAGGTTGTTGTGGCTTAGGTCTAGCAACCGAAGGTGAGTCAGTTTGGAGAAGAGCGTTGTTGGAAGTTGGTTTGCTTGAACATCTCTCAAACGAAGTTCAGTCAGCGTTGAAAAGATGGAAGAAGAGGGAGATGCAAAAAGTTCAGGAGGAAGCAGCAATGAATAGGATGAAGAAGAGGAAGACGGAGGAGATAAACAGTTGCCACTGAAATCAAAGAAGCGAAGCGAAGATAGCTGACTGAGAGGTTCGCGAAGAGCTGGATAGAACGTCTCTTGGTTCAACAGATTGTCTGCCAAGTCCAAAAACGTCAAGTTCTTTAATTCCAGAAAGAGATTTGGTGGAAATAACAGTGAATGTGAAGATGACGAGGATGAAGAAGGAGAAGATAAAGCGGCAAACGGAGAAAGTCCAAGACGATTACCGTGATAAGTGAGGCTGCTGAGTTTCGCGATGAAGGAAGGAAAGGGTCTATCTCTGCAGAGCTCCACATTACCCGAGAGGTCTAAATGACGAAGTTGCTGCAAGTTGGTCAAGTTTGGAGATAGAAGAGAAAGTTTGTTGTTCGCCAGATCCAAAAAAGTTAAGCTGGTCAATACTTTAAAGTCGGTTGGAACGCACTGTAGTTGATTGTCACGAAGATCGAGAGAAGTCAAAGTGGAGGAGAGATGGCGGAGCGAGAGAAGGAAAAACATGTTGAAGGAAAGAAGAGAGTTATTGGAGAGACTGAGAGAAGAAAGCCGAGAGAGAAGACCAAAGAAGAAAGTGGGCGCTGTGATGAGATTGTTGCGAAGATCGAGCGAGGTTATAGATGCGGAAAGATTGGCGAGTTCCTCTGGTATGAAGTGCATCGCTCTATTCATCATATTTAATGCCAAATTGGCTGCAATAGGCGAAGAAGAAGAAGGAACAGAGGAATAACTGGCAGAAGGAGATGAAGTGAAAGTGGTAGCGGAACATCGTGGTGAGTCCTTTGTGTTGACCAAATTGGCGTCTTTCGAAGAAGGTTGAAGCATGGGTTTAGGTATCGTCTTTCGGAGTGAGGAACGAATGTTCATTGTTCGCGTTTTGTTGGTCTCTGCGAGGAAGTACGAACTCCAAAACGTGACTTCTTCTTCCACAGGAAAGATAGGTGGCGGTGCCATTAACGGTTGAGAAGATGACGAAGAAGAAGAAAGAATAGGAGATGGCTCGTAGAAAGCATTCAAGAATAGAGAAACATTTGCATCCACAAAAGTCCAAACGGAGACGGTGCTGGCGTGAAGCTTTGCAGCATTGGCTTGTTTCTCAGAGTCGACGAGAAAAGTACCGAAACGAGAAGAATAGAGAGACTCCAACAAGAAATGAAGGAGGGACTCAGAGAATTCAAAGAGGCGAGGAAACTGGTTCCATAGTTGCCATACGCAATCCATCCATTGTACGAATATAAATGACTTTTCTCCTTTTCTTCTGTGTGAGTCAAACTTGTGACCTTTTTGTTTGTTAGAGAAGCAAGAGAGGAGCAGAAAATTAGAAGAGAAAAGCAAAAAGAGAGAGCAAGAAACATACCAAAGTTGAGCCACTCTTTCGTGATCAGGGCAGCAAAACCTTTGATGGTGCGATAGTAAGGATCCATGCAAAGCTGCGCCAAAGCCACCACTTGTGTAACGCTGTGAGTTCCCTTAGTGTTTTGCACAATCACCGACTCTCCTTTCACCAACAACGTCACAACTTGTTGAACGCAAGACAAAATCTTCTTTATCTGTTGCAACCAATTCGAACGTTTAACTTGCCATATGAATGAACGATGATATTTATGATATTTGCTGCTGTCTCGAAGCGACGGAGAAGTAGAAGAAAGCGAAACAGAGATTGACGGCGAAGAATGAGAAGCAGATGTTAAAGAAGAAGGAGAAGAAGAAACAGTGAAAGAAGAAGGTGAGGAAGGAGGAGTGAGAAGAGAAGAAGCAGAAATAAGGTTGGTAGAAGTGGAGGATTCCAAGGCGACGCCAAAGGAGGATATGGTGTCGCTAAGTTGTTGAAGGCTGGCTTCCACTTGAAAGGGAAAAGGAAGGTCAAACACGGAGAGACTACAGCGAAGACCTTGCGATAGCTCTAATTTGTTCGTTTCTGGAGAGCGAGAGGAGAAGAGAGAACAAATTAATATGAGTTCTGTAAAGAAATAGACAAGAAAAGAAAGGAACATGAATTTAAAATAATAGACAAGCAGAGAAAAGTGCAAAGAAGATTTAACTAAACCACATAATCAAAAGGTGTACCTTTGCCAGAAGACAGCCGTGCTCCCAAGTTCGTATCGACTATATGTACAGCGTCGTCACAGCCTCTCATCGCCCAAATATGTTCCAATAACACTCCATCTGATGCAGAAGAGATTGAAGAGGCTGAGGAAGATGATGATACAGAAGTGGGAGAAGCGGAAGAAGGGGAAGAGGAAGAAGAAGATTTGTTGCTGCCACCAGCAAGACCCATTTTGCACAACTTCTTTTTGAGGGAGGATAAAGTTGTGCAAGAATTGGAGCCACGAAAGAGAAATGCAGTTTGTACATGATTGGTGGTGTATGGATTTTTCCAACATAAAGCAATTGTTCGACCTTTGAAACTTGCTTCTGCGGAGGAAGCAAGCTAAAAAAACGATAATTTTAAAAAAAGATTAATTGAAGAAAGTCGCAAGAGTGCGAATACATACCTCAACATCGCTGCAAGTCTTCGGTACAAGCCACTCTGCCGGATAACTTGGACATATTCTGTACTTCTCGTTTGCAGTCGACACGCGCCACTGCGTCTCCACCAGCCGTTGCCTCTGGAAGAACTCGCTGCGTATGGAGTAAGCCGGCCATCCGGCAAGTTCTGAAGTGAGGCCAAACTTCTCCCCGTTTTTGAAGGCGAAGAGGTCGTTTGGGCTTTTGGCGGAAATGTAATGTTTTATGAGCTTATGAATGGTTCTTGGATTGGTAGAAGAGGGAGAACTGGAAGAGGGCGAGGAGAATGAATTATGTTGTTGTGTTTGTGGTGCGTTGCTCAACTCAACTTGGATATGATAAGTGCAAAAGTTTTTACAATGAAGAACAAGGTGAACGATAGTGGAAGAAGAGGAGTGGGTGGTATTATTGTTGGTGTTGGTGTTGGAATAATCCATCGAAGAGATCAAAGTGTAAGGAATGGATTCGGTAGGGTCCTCCTTTTACGATTGGAAAGAGCAAATGAGAAGGAGATGTGAGCAACGCGAAACAAGGAAACAAGAGCAGAATAGAGAAAACAAAAGAAACAAGCAAACGGAAACAAACGAGGGCCAAACATACCAGCCGACGAGGACAAAAGTAGATACGATAATTGGTGAGATGTAGCTCTCCAGTGTATTTAGTGTCTCTATTAACGATTTTTGTTCGGCTGATCAAAGCATTTGGGAATGAGGCCACCTTCTCTTCACCCGGCAAAAATGGATCACATTCTTCTTCCTATTCACAGAATTAAATAACAAAATAACGTTTAAAAATTAAATAATATGAAAATAAACAACAAGAAACAAACCTTTGAAGCGAGTTGTATGGCTACTGAAACCATTTTATAACTCTTCTTAATCTTGTTAATCTGTTGAACTAGGTCTTCTTGTGCGGTCTCTTCATATTGTTCTTCCGTCACATCATTTCTCTTCATCACCGCTTTCAAAAAGGAGTTCGCGTCATCTCTACCTTCCTCTTCTTGCTTCTTGGTGATGATGCTTATCGTTTTGGGAACGTGATGAATGTCCTCAAAGCTTCTATGTGTTACTGTTCCCACTAACTCTACCGTTACGCCAGTCTTATTCTTTCTTTGCTCAGCTTTCTCTCTCTTTGCCTTCCTTCCGGGCTCCTCTCCTCCTTTCCCTTCTCCTTTTCCTCCTTCTTCCTCCGCACCAAAGTGGACAAGAATCAGTTGACGAAGTCCTTGTACCCAATAGTCCTTCTCCTCCCTTGAAGTGGTCCTCAGCGTCATCCTCTGTCCTTGCCTCGTCACCAAGCTAAACTCATGCCAGGGCGTTATCACTGTCGTTGCTACTGCCGTCGTTTCTGTGGAGGTAGAAGAAGAAGCGGAAGTAGAAGATAGAGGATGGTGGTCATGAACGGCCTCGATTTGGGAGAAGAGGAAGTTGCCGAGCGGTTTGTCAAAGGAGCATTGGTTCTTGTAGTAGTAGAGCGCGGGTCCCACCTGCAGGAACCAGCGCTTCTTCCAGGCGGCGTGCTTGTGGAGGAAGAGCGGCTTGGAGGAGCTGGCATTGACCTTGGGCTTCTTCCAGAGCCACCCTTGCAGCCGCCGCTGTGAAAAGGCAATAGGACAACGCAAAGAGAAAGGAGAAAGAAGCGATAGAAACGAGAAGGAGAGAAAGGGGTAGAAGAAAAGGAGCGAGAACAGAGAACAGGGAACAGAGAGAACAGAGAGAACAGAGAACGACGAAAGAGAAAGAGAAAAAGAAAGGCAGAGAGAGAGAGAGAAAGAGAAAGAGAGAAAAACGTAGTAGCGGTTAAAGAAAATGTGTAAGAGATGGGAAGAGAAGAGCTTTTTGAAAGAGAGCAGGAGAGGGAAAAAAAACGAACCTCGTTTGTGGCGTCCATAGCATAAAGTGGATGAAAATTTTTAAAGAATAAACCTCCTGATGACCGACCTTTTTTTTTAAAACCGATATGGAGTAGTGAGGGCTCTATCATATGTCGGATGCGAAGGTTTTGGAAAAAAAAAAGGAAAGCGCACTTTAAAGCGTTGAATCAGAAGAAGGCACACCACAAACCAAAGGTGGTTCGTGTTGAGAAGGTAACAGGGCCGGCGGTTACGCCGCACAAATGTGTGGCTGCCTGTGTGTTTTCTTTTTTTTTCAAATTTTCTTTGTGTATTATCCATGTCGTCGCGGAAGGTCGACAGCAATCTTATAATGTCTACCAAACAAAAAAATGGATGCCATCTAATGATTGGTGCATTGAATTTTGTTTTGAGATCTCGATCTTTTCATTCCTTCCATTCTTGAGCTGTTTGTCATACCTACCATTCCGACCTATTCTTGTCGACCTATAAAGCACAGAAGGCATGGAGAAGAACCAAGATCCTGGCCTTGGTGCTGGTAGTCTTCTATCTTTGGAGCTGCTGCAGACGGTCTTTGATTTCTTGGCCTTCAGGCACGTGGCCACCAGTTGCAGTTCCGTCTGTCGGCATTGGAGAGCGGCAGCGGAGGACCCTCACTTTTGGTACCGCTGCTTTGCCAAGTGGCAGCAGCGCTGCATAGAGCTTCCCGCGAGGCAGAAGGTACAGCTTTTTCCATGGCCACAACTGAGGAAAGCTGGCATTTTTTCGTTGGACGACTTGCATTTTGTGGAGACAGTTCCTTGGAAGCACGTATTCTTGAAGGTATTGTTTTTCTTACTTCTTGTTCTTCTTCCTCCTCTTCGTTCTTCTTCATTCTTTGTTCTTCTTTGTTCTTCTTTGTTCTTGTTCTTGTTCTTGTTCTTGTTCTTGTTCTTGTTCTTCTTCTTGTTCTTGTTCTTCTTCTTGTTCTTGTTCTTCTTCTTCTTCTTCTTCTTCTTCTTCTTCTTATGCATCATAGTCGTTCTACTCTAAAAGCATCAGCATCAACGAGGAGCCCGCTAACATCCTTGGCCACCCCGCCTTTGCATTCGATATCATCGCTCATACGGATGTTACGGTCAAACGCCTGCCCTTCCACTCCAAAATAGATGAGAGCTCACCTCTCGAAGTGAGGCTCTTTTACAATCGCAACGGGCTCTCAAACCATGAGCACTCCTTTCGTGGTTGGAGGCCTCTTCCACCGAAGTCCGTCTTTCGTTTGAGTGATGGGGAACAAATGGAAGAAAGCAAAGCAGTACGATTCACCATTCCAGAAACAACAGGAGGAGGAGAAGCTTCCTCCCTCAACGTGAAACTTAGCAAAGGTTCCACCACGGCAGTCTACATTCAAACCAACCAGTCCGCTGGGATCTGTTTGACCCCTTCAAAGCATCAAATAGGAGAGGTGCATGCCGCAGGACCGCACCTGTCGATTTGTGCTGGCTTTCATTACGCCTCGCTTTTGCCATTCGCTAACGCTAGAAAAGGAGAGGCATATGAGTTTGTTGGCAGGATAGAGTATGAGCCTATTCTTGCCAAGGAGTAATAAAAAGTGCGTTGAAACGTTGGCTCTCTCTTCTTTGTTTTCTTTTGAACAGTCATGAGTCAACTTTTCTTTCTCTTTTACCATGAGTAAATGCCAAGGTCCTCTAATATCTCCTCCAGCTCTGCGTCCCTAAAGCCCCTCGTGTTTTGGCTCACATAGGCCTTGCTAAAGGGACAACCGTTTCTCAGCAGCCACTTCACCATGGGCCAATCCCTGCATCCCACCGCTATAGTGACCACGCTCTTGTTCCAAGTGCACCCGTTCTCATGCGCCCAACGCAACAACTCCAAGTATCCTTTGTCTGCTGCCATCTTTGTAGTCTCCACGTCCCAAGGGCATTCGTTGGCTCTCAACCATTTCAGCGCATCCAAACGGTTGTCGCTGGCTGCATCCACGCAGAAAATGGGGTCATCAAACGGGCAGCCGTGCTCCTTCATCCACTCCAACACGTTGACGTGGCCAGCGGCCACTGCGGTTCTGGAATGCGATTCCAATGTCCAAATGCCTTTGTTCTTCCAAAGCCAATCCAGAACGTCCACGTGACCATGAAAAATGGCCTCGATTCTTGCCTTCTTCAGGTCTTCCGGACCGTGAGGACAGCTATTGGCATCTGTCCATTGAAGCACGTGCAAGTGTCCGTTGGCAGCAGCATTGACAAAGGTCTCCTTGTCCCACTCACAGCCTTGCCCCCTTGCCCACTGGAGCACCTTCAAGTGGCCGCCCTTTGCGGCAGCGGCACAAGTCTTCTTGTTCCAACTGCAGCCCTTCCCCCTCGCCCACTGAAGCACCTCCAAGTGTCCTCCTCGCGCCGCTTTGGCGCAGGTCTTCACGCTCCATTGACAGCGATTCTGCCTGAGCCACTTCAGTACCTCCAAATGGCCTCCACGAGCAGCGGAGGCGCAGGCCTCTGAGTTCCAGGGACAGTCGTTGGCAGACAACCACTTGAGCGCCTCCAAATGGCCGTTGCGAGCGGCTGCTGTGCAGGCATCAGCGCTCCAAGGGGAGCCATGCTCCTTCAACCACTTGAGCGTTGCCAGTTGGCCGTACCTGGCTGCCCCTGTGGCCATCCCCTTCGTGGGTTTCTTCTTGATGTGCTCCAGAAGATACTCCAGCACGTCCGTGCCTCCGAGCTCAGCTGCAAAGACGCAAGCCGTCCTCTCCACGAACCAGGGGTTCACAAACAAAGTGAAGCCATTGGCCTCTCCCCATTTGACCAGTTCCAGCCGGCTGAATTGGGTGCGCCCGGGGAGCTTGTGGCGGAGGTGTTCGGGGCTGCAACGAAACCAACGGCGGCAGGTCCTGGCGGCACACCCGATGGAATGCTTGGGAAGGAACCCCAAAACCAGGCGGAGTACCTCGTCCGGCAGCCTCTCCTCTATCAAGCAAACGGAATCGGCTTGCTGTTGTTGTCCACTGGCGGAGGAAGCCGCGGAGGGGCGATCATCGGGTGAGGTTTTCTTTCTCTTGTGTGGCGTGGACGGAAGGTTTGGTTCCTCTTCTGCTTCTGTTTCTAGAGCTTGGAGGGGGGCCTCCTTGTCCGCACAGCTGCGCTTCATTTTTTTTTTTTTTGTGACTTCGATTCGTTGTTTGTTTAATCTCTGCAGAATTTCCACGAGTTTTCTGAATTCCATTTTTCTTCCACCAATGAAAAATCAAAAAACTCATTCATTTGATATGTTCCTTATTAAGGAGTCGTGACATAATATATCTCCATATACTGTTGTGTTGACGTCATTCCAGAATGTGGTGCCCGCCCACACAAGAAGCAAACAGAACGAAGGACGAGCCGCTTGCTTGAGAGGAGTTGCTTGCTGCCCCACGAACTCATCACGTACGCGCTGGAACTGCTTCCCAAAAAAAGAAACGAGTGCCAACAAGCTGAGCTGCTCGCGCATGCTGTCGATGATTTGGGTGCTGTCCGCCGTCGAGACGAGCTCTCCGAGCGAGCTGTTTGCAGGAGCGTAGCGCTGTGCCAGTGGGCCTTGCGCTACAAGTTGGTTTCGCCTGGGCAGAAGCTCTTTCGGCGTCAAGGAGACGGCCGCTAAGTGTGGACGTTTGCACGCGCTGAAGTGGTTGGTGGATGGGACGGTTGGAGGTGTTGAAGTGGGTGCAAGGAAAGGGCTGTTCCCTTGGGTGAGGAGATAGGCAAGCTGAAGTGGTTACGAGAGCAACCATGGCTTTGGAGCCTGAAAGCAGCAATAGGCGGAACATTTGGCAGTGCATCGGTGGTTGAAGGACAACGGGTGCCCACCCTCTGCTCGTCCGCTTGATACAAGCGTTCGTCCCTGATGGCAAGTGCCACCAGAAAAATTGCAGAAGAGATGGATGGAGAAGCGCTTCAGCAAGCAGAAATAGGCAAAGGTAAACTAGAGTGCTGATACTGATCTTTGTTAGCTATAGTTGACGTATCGCTGTCAAAAAAGTTTAGAGCGGAGGAAGGGAATGTTTGTGTTGGTTTTTCGTATGGTGGTCGTGAGGGCATGACCTTGCGCCTATGCCCACTTCTTCGTCTGATCCACACTCCTTCACTTCCTCCGTTCGTTTTATCTGCTTCTTCTTCGTCTTCATCATCACCTATCGCTTCTTCTGCTCTACTTTTCACTTGCCTCTGCTATGAACGAAGCGAGAGAGAGCAGCAACCAACGAACGTTTCCTTCCTCCCCTCACCCTTTCCTCCCTCCTCGCCTCCTTCTGTGGAACAATTTCCATCTCACCCTCCCTCACCAGGCGTGCAGCCTCCTCTGCCATCGACTTGATTCTCACGTACCACTGTGGCTTCAAACGAGGCTCCAAAACGTCTCCTGAACGGGAGCAAAGAGCGAGCCTCATTTCGTGTTCCTGTGTTCCACAGTTTCACAAGGACGAATGGCTTCGTTGGTTGCCGTTCCACATTCCTCCCTGGCTGCGAGATTGATTTCCTTATACACGCCAACCCCGACGTTTGGTAGAAGGAAAGACTAGATGTTAAAGAGGCCTCCTTCCCCCAGAGCTCGTGCTGAACTTGTTAATATGAAGCCCTTGGGCAGCAAGCTGTGGCTCCCGGCCTTCGCCGCGGGCTGGTTCTTCCTTGTGGTGCTGCTCTACTTTTACCTCGTGGGACCGCAGAGCAACAAGGAGCCCGGTCAGTGGGAAACAGGCTTCGCTTCGCGGACGGTGGTGGAAGAAAGAGGCCCGGTGGAGGCATCCTTCAACGTCCGGCCGTTCTTATTTATTGGAGTGCTGAGCACCTCTTCCCACGTGGAACAACGGGCAGCTCTTCGAGAAACCTGGATGAGCGACCCGCTGATCATTAGCGGAACGGTCCTTGTCAAGTTCTTCATCTCCAGCTCCACGGTGCACCTTCTTTCCGCGGAGGAACAGCAACAGCTCCGGCACCAATTCGTTATGGTGGACTGCGAGGATTCCTACGTCGCCATGTTTCACAAGTCGGAGGCCATCCTGGAGTACGGTTCCAGCAGGACGGGTGCTCCCTTTGTGATGAAGACGGACGACGACACGCTCATCTTCCCCGCGCAACTGGTGGAGTACTTGAGAGCCAACGAACACATGGCGAACGAGATGTGGGTGAGCGGTTGGGTGCAAACCAAGACGGTACCATCGCGTGATGCCAACAGCTTGTTATTCACCCCCAAAAGGATTTGGAGGGAGGACGTCTTTCCTCCATACCCGCAAGGTGGAGGCTACGTGATGACCGCGTCGCTGGCACGGTTCTTCGCTACCAGGTTGAAGCTGGGCCACTTTCGGCGGCACAACAGGTTCGAGGACGTGAACGTCGGTCTGTGGATTGCGCAGTGCAAGAACGAGGGGGTGATGATCGCGCTGCAAAGCGATGAGCGGTTCGTGCGGACGGCTTGTGTGGAGGACATCAAGCACCCGTTTCACTTGCATCGGTTGAAGGATAGCGAAAGGCTTCGTTGCATATGGAAGCGTTATCTGGAGGGCCAAGAGAATATATGTTGTGCTTAAAGGCTTGTTTCCTTCACTATGTGATTCCTCTCTCCTTAACGAACCACCGCCACCAACATAGCCATCAGTGTAGCACGGCAGTGTGGGCGGAGTCTTCTTGCTTGCTCTTGTTCTTTTCTCTGACATGGTGGGATCAAGCGAGAAGGCATCGCCGAGGATTCTTGCGCTCCTCCTTTTTCTCTTTCTTTACTCATCCGGATTGGAGAAGAAGCACTGGTGAAACAGGTAACGTGACAGAGAATACACAAGTGGTGTATCTCCATACCATGTTTGAAGGAGTGGCTGTTGGAGAAGAAGGCGAGGAATATGGAGTGGATGAAGGAGAGGATGGGAGTGAAACAGAGGAGAAGGATGGAAACGGGGCAATGATTGCCCGTAGACAGTAAGGAGAACTTTCAAGCCAAGAGGCTCAACTGTGGATGTTTAACAAAACAGGAATTATAGTACTTTATACGGTTTAGTTTTGTGCTGTTAATCATTCTCTTGGCTTTAAAAGTTTACAGCATTAGGGCCAGCCGCTTTGAAGTTGTTGAACTTTCGCTTTGCGAGGACGCCACGCCCCACGTATCCTGCAATGCCGCCCAACCCCAACACCACCAACACTCCCAAAGTCACTCCCACCACAATACCCACGATCCTCGCCGCTTCTGCCCCCTCGTTCTCCTTTTCTTCCGCCTCATTGCCGGCTTCATCCGCTCCGTCCTCTCCATCTCCATCTTCTCCAACGGACACCCCTTCGAACATGACAGAGATATCGGGATCATAGGACATGTTCTGCCCGCCCGCATACACCACTTGCAACCTCTGTCCCGTTCTTACCTCCACCATTCCTCCGCTTCCTTCATCTGCTCCTTCTGCTTCCACCCAACTCCAAACTGGCTCTCCCTGAATGAGGTTGGTGAACTCGAAGCCCCACTCCGAGGGATCCTCTGGGTACTGCTCCTGAGAGACGCTGGGAGGGTGAGCCACGCTGTACATGGCCTGAAGAAAGGTGACGTTGAAGAAAGGCTCCCTCTCCGTGCAGATCGTCCATGCCATCTGATAGCTGTCCTCAAAGAGGGATTTCTGAAGCAGTGGTTGGAAGGCACCCCATTCTGTCCAGTGGACCTCTCGGTTGAGGGTGGTGAGGAAGAAGAAAGAGAGGCCAAAGTAGGTGCTGTTGTTGGGGAGGGGTTGGACGGGGGTGTAGTTGTTGATTTGCACGCTCCACTTGAGGCTGTTCTTGCTCACCGTCAAGTTCCGTTCTTTTTGTCCGTTGCTTTGGTAATGAAGATAAAAGACGGCGACGAAAGAAGAAAAGCAGAAAGGCAGGAAGAAGAAGAAGAAGAACAAGAAGAAGAAGAACAAGAACAAGAAGAACAAGAACAAGAAGAACAAGAAGAAGAAGAAAAACAAGAAGGGAATCAGTTCGAGCTAAAAGATGGAGAACAAAGAGAGAGAGAGAGAGAGAGAGAGAGAGAGAGAGAGAGAGAGAGAGGGGAGGGGGGAGAAGAGCGAGCAGCAGGAAATAGGCGATATAACAGACGCAAAAAAAAAAGCATTACCTCACTGCAACTACGCGTTCGTCCGGATTATCCTCGTAAATGATCAACAGCTCCGCGTCTCCAACCCAATCCACCGTCCTCCAAATGAGCCTTTGCGGCACCACTGGGTCCCAGGAGGTGGTCCAGCTCACGTTCCTCAGGTCCTTCCGGTAGAGCCCGTTCAATTCGTCGCAGTCGATGGTCGTGAAAAAATCCAACTTTGTCTCGTAGCAACACTTGCAAAGGCTTTTCTCCTCAAACGACTCCAAGGCAAAGAGGAAGTAGTCCTCCTTCCAAACGGTGTTGTTTTTCGGGTCCTTGGGATAAATCCTCACAGCAGGGTAATGCTCCGGGAAGACCGCAACGTACTCCCTTCCTTCTATGTTGGGAAGCAGCTGCCCCTCCTCTCCGTCTGCGAAGCCGCCTTGGCAAATGCCCCCTCCCAGAAGGATAAGGAAGCCTAGCAGCAGTACCACCACCACGCGCATAATATCGTTGCCTTTTGGGTCCCAAACCGCGTTCTAGAGAGCTATATTACTCTAAAGTAACCAATGAACAATCAAACTTTTGTTAATTAAATCTTAATCTCACCCAAAACCGAATTGGTGTCGTGTTGCCTCAGGCACCTCTTCCCGACTGTGCCAACAACTCGTTGGCCTTGGAAAAGTGTTTGTTGCCTTTCCATGCCCCACCAGACTTTTTTTTAAAATTAAAAATAAAGGAATGGTAAAGAAAACGAACGAATAGGAAGAGAGAAGAAGAGGGAGGGTGTGGTAACCATGGGAGAAGGATGAGCAGCAGTCAGCACATGATGCTTTTCGCTTGTAATGAGGGAGCTTTTCTTTTGGGCAAAGCCTCCCCACAGCATGTAAACTATACTTTCAGAGTGATTGTTAAGACACCTTTTTGTTTGTATTAGGTTAGCTGTAATACAGTATAAAAATAGAAAAGAGGACCCTGAAAAATAAGAAGAGTGAAGAAGAAGCACAAGAACAAGAAGAAGCAAGAAGCAAGAAGCAAGAAGCAAGAGGAAGAAGAACAACAAGAACGAAGAATGAAGAACTAGAAGCAAAGTATACTAACTTGATAGCAGCATCAGTGAATTGTTGCCAACCGCTTGATGCATGGGCATTCGGTTTGCCTTCTTTAACTGATAACCTGTTTATTGTTTCCAATAAAACAATAAACACGAGGACAACAGTGTCAGGGAAATAAAAGTGATATAGAAAGAAGGAATGAAAAAAAAAGGAAACAATAGCGAAAAAAGAGTGGACAAGCGAAAACATGTACGTGGCGTTCAGCAGCAAGACACCCTCCTCGGCCCACTTTTGGAGATATCCATGGTTGGGTTTTTTGAAGCCAGCTATGTTTTCAGATATTTCCTATGCGACAAGAGAGCCAGAAGAGGATAATGAGGAGGAGGAGGAAGAACATCAACAACATTAAATAGCAGCAATACAAGAAACACAACGAACCGCATAGATACGGTTAAGCGAAGGAGGGACTTTGACGCCACGCTGCACCGAGAATGAGAGACCATGAGCCTGCCCTTTGCGATAGTAAGGGTCTTGTCCTAAAACTACCACTTTAACCTTGCAAACAGAACAGAGCAATATGTTAGGTTTATCAAAGCAAAAGGAGAGAAAGAAACGACAAGAAATGCCGAAAGAAAGCAAGATAAGGCAAGAAAGAAACGACAAGAGCAGGAAGAAAGAAATATACTTCTTCAAACGGAGTGGAGTTAAACGCGTTGAAGAGGTCTTTCTTAGGCGGATAAATTTCTCCGGGGTTCTCCGCGTATTCCTGCTCCACGAACTGGACCAGCTTCTTGAAGTAGGGCTTCTCAAACTCCCCTCTCAACAGCTCCTTCCACGTCCCTTCGTTAAAGTAGGAAAGCAAGTCTCCGCTCTCCTCTCCTTCTCCTTCTTCTGCTTCCTCCTTTTCGTTCTCCGCTGCTTCTTCTTCTTCGTCGGAGGCCGTTTTCTTCTGTTTGCCTTTCGCACTAGCTCTGCCTTTTTTAGCGGTTGTTGAAGCATAAGTGGTTCGACGCTGTCTTTTCTTTGTCGTTGGCTCTTCTTCTTCCTCTTCTTCTTTTGCTTTCTTTGTTGAAGCTGTGGTTGTTATTTAATAAATAAAACAAGCAGGTTGTTTTGTTTTTCTTGGTTAAATAGAAAAGAAAGAAAGAAGCTCAAAAAAGAAGACACACGAACCTCTTTTTCTTTTGCCACCGTTCACACCTTTGAGTTTGTTCGTTTTTTTGTAAGAAAAGTTTAAAAAAAAACCAAAGATGAAAGAAAAAAAGAGAACCTTTTAAAACTTCGGCAATGGTTTCGGCCTCCGACTCATGTCCTTGCTCGCGGAGGCGCACCAACAACTCCTTCACCGTCAACTCTTCTGAAAACTCCTTCGCCATGGCGTGTTGATTGTGTTGTTTTATGCGTGTGTCCTGTAATGGTTTTTTTGCTCACTCAATTTCTCTTCTTGGAAAATTTTCATTTCCAAAAATCCTTGGAATGTCTTGAATGAGAGCAATGTAAGGAATTTATAGCTCAAAGATGTCGCATTCTTCACATTCTTCAAATTCCGGCTGGAAAAATGGAAACAAATCCTTCTCAATTGGTGCAGCCTTTGTTCCTGATGGAGAGAGCATTCTTCACATTCTTGAAATTCTGGCGGGAAATCACGAAAAAAAAAAGAAAGCAAAAAAATAAAAAGATGGAAAAAGACTCCAATCACATCGACGTTAACGATTCGACAACCTCCTCCTCACAACAACAGCAACAAAACAAAGAGGAGGCAGAAGAGGAGGATGAGACCGTGCTCTCCAACTTTCCGATGGTCTTTCAGTGCCTCCAATGCTTGCAGATCATCGGCGACTCCTTCGCGGTGGTGGGCGCCTGCGGGGAGCACTCGGTCACGCTGAAGGCGCTGCCCGGGGGCTTTGTCGATGAAGAAAAGATGTTGATCAGCACAGAAGGTCCTGATCAAAAAAGGTTTGCCAACAACGACAAAAAGAGAGGAGAGCTCCAGTTGAATTTTAGTAGTCTGATGAGGTTTTTTTTTAAAAAAAAAAACACTATCAAAAACAGTGCATATAACCCTGTCTATTGTACAAAGTGCAAAGCTACCCTTGGCCGGTGGTACTTTGCCACTCCGCCGCACCTTTTTACGTTGCAGTAACTTTTCTTCTCCATATTCTTTCTCTTTCGTCGTTTCTCTTTCTCTTTCTCTTTCTCTTTCTCTTTCTCTTTCTCTTTCTCTTTCTCTTTCTCTTTCTCTTTCTCTTTCTCTTTCTCTTTCTCTTTCTCTTTCTCTTTCTCTTTCTCTTTCTCTTTCTCTTTCTCTTTCTCTTTCTCTTTCTCTTTCGTTGTTTCGTTGTTTCGTTGTTTCGTTCTCTCACCTTTACCGCTCCTCAAAGCAACAACTTTGCTCTTTTCCAAAACACATTTTGCAGGTATCTTAACAATTGTTCTCTGCCTTTTCTCTTTGGTCGATTGTTCACATTTCGTTCTTTCTCTTTGTTTTTCGTTCGTTTTAAACAGTTATCAACTCGGTACTGGTATAACGAATAGCAGCGAAGATGGAGGCAGCCCCACCACACAGCAGCTCTCCATCCACAATCTTTATTCACACCTTGCTTTGGTATATAACTCATCACCACTCTCAGCTATCTTCTTGTTTCTCCGTTCATTCTTTCTTCTGTCTTTTCATTCTTGTTGTTTCTTACTTTCTGGTCGTTTTTCTTCACTCCTCTCTCTCTCTCTCTCTCTCTCTCTCTCTCTTTCCTCTCCCACACATCGATGTTTAAAAAAAAAACAGATACAACGAGGGGTATTGGCACTAAGCGAAAGAATGACAATGATAGAACAGGCGATGCCTCAACAACCTTCATCACCATCTTCTTCTACTTCTACCAAAAAACGAAAACGAACAGAACCAGAACAACAGCAACTTCCCGCTATCAACTCTACATCTTCTTCAACCAATGGAAACAATGGCAATAGTAACTCAACAACGAAAACATAACACAAAAGCTTTTTGTTGGAGTTTTTTGTTTGTAGGCCGAAAATGAACGCAAAGCAGCGATCTCTTCTTCCATCGGCATAACTATCCTTTTGGTCTCCTTCTCTCTCTCCTCGCACCCACCTTCGCCAATCGAGTAAGCGAGCTTAGTCAAAAACGATCCGCTTGTTCCGTGCAAAACCGAGTCGAGGAAATATAAGCGTTATAATATTACAGTGGTTACAATTATTACAGATGAACGTTCAAGATAAGCCACCAGTGGAAGCACGCAACAGTTGTGAGGATTCAGTGGTCGGAATAGTTCTTGTCGTTGACGATGTTGACGATGACAAAGTCGTTCTCCTTCTGCGAGCAGACGATGGCCTCTTCTTCTCTGTAACAATCTCCTTCTCTTCTTCGTTGTTGTGGTTAATGTTGTTGATAGAATGCTTTCTTCGAGGAAGAAGAACAGAGAAGCTGAGACTCTTTCCTCTCTTTCGCAGAGGGACGCCCCCGTTCTGTTGTTGCTTTTCGTTCTGTTTTTCTTTCTTTGCTTTGGCTAATCTCTTCTTTTCTTTCTTTTGCGTCTTCTTAGAAATGCGTTTATGTTTGTCTTTGATACGTTTCTCTGATGATGCTCTCGGTCGCCCAGCACTTATTCCGATTCGCTCTTCATCTGCTTCAAAATTAGTAACAGATATGAAGGAAGAGAGAGAGAGAGAGGAGAGAAGCAGAGAAGCAGATAATAGAAAGGTAGCAACGAAGAGACAAGACAGGCAGAGAGAAAAGTGTCGCTTTACCTTTTGTTTCGGCTATTCTTTGGGCCACATATTTGTTAAGTTGCGGAAAGTAGGTTCGTTGTGTCTCTGCAATGTACTCGGTCAAATCCGTGCCAACAGTCATCAAACTCAGTTGTTGGTTGACAAGAAAGGGAAGATCATTTTGGATGATGCTGATGGCGCTGTATTCTTTCAGGCTACGAACTCCTCCACCAAATATAGCTAACCGAAGTTTGTCTTGTTCCAGTGAGTAGGACTCGCCGTTAGCCTTTGGTGGTAAACACTCTGTTGCTGTTACTCCTTTTTAAACAAAATTAAAGAGATAAGCACAAGAAGCACAAGAAAAGAATGAAGAGAATGCCGAGAAAGTACCATCAGCATTTCTGAGCTGTAGTTGCTTCTCACGGAGCTCGTCGTCATTCTTTTCTTCCATGCTCTCGCACGCAAATGGAAAGAAAGAACGCCAGAGTGCGTCACCATCGTTACACAATGGCAAAGGCTCTTCTTGGTGGTTACTTTGTTGTTGTTGAAGAAGAGAGAATGCTGAGGACTTAATCGGTTTTATCGGTACCAGTTGTTGAGATATGGCAGCTTCTCTTGCTGCGAAAAAATCAGTGCTTTTTGCGCGTTTCACGCAGGAGCAGTTCAACAAAGTGCGTATGATTCGTTCTTGCTGTGCTTTCACCGCTCTTAATGAATGAGAGAAGAGAACAGAGTCAGAGAAATGAGAGGAACAGAAAAAGCAGCTAGGAGAGAGAGAGAGAGAGAGAGAGAGAGAGAGAGAGAAGAAAAACGAGGCAAGAAAGAACAAGAATGAAAGGGTTTTACCTATGCAAAGGAAGATCGCCAAAGCTATCACGTAATAGTACATTAGCACCATATTCAAGCAACAATAAACAAACGTCGGCATTTAAAGAAGCTGCTACATGCAACGGACTTGGTTGGGTTTTAACAAGAAACGTTAACAACAGTGCAAATATAAGTAGACCGAAGAATGAAGCAACCTGTGAAACGAATCTCCAGAAATATTCATAGCATCAGGATCAGCTCCAGCCTCTAACAAAACTTGACATAGCTCTACATTGTTGTGAGATACAGCATGATGAAGTGCTGTTTGACCTTCTGCATTCATGGCAAGCACGTCGGAGCCATGTTCCAATAATACTCTACATACATTACAATTGCCTTTGGATACAAATAAATAACAAGTCAACAAAAAGAAGAGAGAGAGAGAGAGAGAGAACGAGAGAGAGAGAGAGAGAGAGAGAGAGAGAAGTTTAAAGAGGCACCTTCTTCGGCGGCAACGAGCAAAGGAGTTTCGCCAGAGACCCGATACCCAAAAACGGTGCTCTCCTCGGCTTCTTCATCTTCATCGCTGCTGTCACCATCTCCTTCGTCGTCACTACGATTGGTGTTTGCGCATACGTTCACTTCCGCACCGGCTTCCAGCAACAAACGAACTATTTCTGCGTTCTTTTCGGCTGCGTGTTTGTCTGTTAGCATCCGCTCATATTTCTTTGTCTCCAGTCACTCTCACTCTCGTCCCTCTCGCTTCTTGTTTCGGGCTTCTTCTATTCTTGTTCTCATTCTCTATCCTTTCTATTCTAATCTTTCCTCTTCTCTTTTGTTGCGTCATCTGTTCTCTCATTTCTCCTGCTCTTCCTCTCTGTCTCTCTCTGTCTCTCTCTCTCTTTCTCTCTCTCGTTCTTCTTCTTCACTTCACTATAGTTTCGTGTCTAGCTCTTCGTACCAGCAAAGTGTAAAGGAGTGGAGCCATCCTCCGTGCGTAGGTTGGGATCAGCGCCATGGGCCAACAACACTTTTACCATCTTTTTTTTTTGTTTGTTTGTAGATGGGTGGCATGAGTCAGAACGACGAAGACAAACTCAACGAAAAAAAAAATAAGAAAAAAAATACTTCAGGATGAGCTCTGCAACTGTTTGTAAAAAATAGAGTTGGCAAACAAAAAAAAAGTTAGAAAAAAGAAAGAAAGACAGAAGACAAAAAAAAATGTAAATATATACCTCGCCACATGAAGAAGTAAAGTCCTGACGAAGAAAGCAGAAAAGTTTGTCAGGCTGGAAAAAAATAGGTTTAAAAAAAAAAGGATGAGGCAGCGAACCAGTTTCCATCAAAAAGAGTGTTGACGTGAACGCGCCCTGCTCCTCCCTCGGAGAGCCACCGATCCACCTCCTTCGCTTTGTTTTGGCTGACCGCAGCGAACAACAGCTGTTTTCTTTGCTCCGCCTCCCCCGCGTCTTCCTCCATCTCTCTTTGCTTTCCTTGTTGTCTTGTGTGAACTCTATTCTTTTTTTGTTATTTTCTGTTGTTGTTGTTGTTGTCGCATACTACAAAGGAAGAAATAATAAAAAAGTTCAGGTTTTGGGGAGCATGTTTGCCCGCGTGGTTTTGCTCTCTAGCGCACCATTACCACCTTAACTTTCTTCACGCCTACAGCGAAGTTTCCACCTAAAAACATATGATTTTTCATTGGACAATTTGGTCTTTGACTTTTCCTTGGACAACGACATGCTGATGTCATAATACGTGTCGACTGTTGATCGATGATCTGGATGTTTTATCGATTGATTTTTTATTGGTCGTTTTTCAAATATGATTCATACAAAAAGTAGAAAGAAGGAAGAGATGTCGGGAATTCCCAAAGTGCGTTCGCGGCGGTCGGCTCCATCACCCACACAAACAACAACACAACCACAGCATCAACATGAGTCTGCAGAGGGTTCTTCCATCTTTTCTCTCATTTCTTTTATGTCATCTCATCTCATCTCATCTCTTGCGAGCAGCGGTAAACATTTGAATCTCACACGCACACACACAAAACATAGGTACAATAGCCACCCCTGTCACCACCGGTGAGAAGCGACGCAAGCCAGCCACACCAAACCTACGAAGCTCAGCGCTGCCACGGCAAACCAAACGAGCGCGGCAGCACGCCCCCGGCAAACCACCACACGAAAACGGTAGCGAGGAAGCGGTGCAAACGCTGAAGAATGTCATTCGCGCCAACCAAGGCAAGGAAATGGCCAAAGAACAACAAACGAATGGGGCTGCTTCTTCTTCCACTCGCGGCCCCGCGCAACGCTCTCTCTCTGCCTCCTCCTCTGCTGCCGCTGAACCTCTCGAAGAAACGTACGCTTGTCGTTTCTTTCTTGCCGTTTCTTTCTTTCTTTCTTTATTGTCGTTTCTTTCTTTCTTTCTTTCCTTTCTTTCTTTCTTGTCGTTTCTTACTTTCTTTGGCATTTCGCGGTTTTGGGTTTCCGAAACAAAAATCGTAACAAATGAAACCACAAAAAGCCGAGCCGAGCCCTCCTTTGCGCCTCAGGTAACCATCGTCAACGGCCAAATCGTATTGAACCCAGAGAGCCTGGTCATCCAGGCGCAAGGGCGCAAGGACCTAAGCCAGAGCTTCAACTATGTGACTGAGGGCAACAACCAGAACCCCAATACGGCCTATCGCCGGCGCAAATGCTCCTCCGAGAAGTGGAACAAGGAGGAGACCAACAAGTTTTATAGGGTTAGTTTGTTTTTCTTTTCTTTCTTCTTTTTGTTTTTCGTTTTCGTTTCTTTTTCTAAAAGCGTCAAAAAGGCGTTACAAATGTATGGGACAGACTTTACCGCCATCCAGCTCCTCTTCCCAACGCGCACCCGCCGGCAAATCCGCAACAAGTTCAAGAAAGAGGAAAAGGACCACGGCAAAAGGGTGGACGAGGCCCTCGCCAATCGCATCCCCATCGACTTGGAGCAGTACAAGAGCCTGGTGGCGCAACAACGAGAGAACCAACAAGCTTCTGCAGGGTTGGCATCATCATCATCATCAACAACAGCAGGGAGAGAAGGAGAAATGAGTAATGGCAAAGAGTCACTATCTTAAAAAAAAAAAACAAAAAAACAAAAAAAAAACAAAAAAAAAAGAAAAGAAAAAAAATAATAAAAAAATAAAATAAAAATAAAAAAACACAGCAAAAACTGGCGTCAAAGGAAGCACAAGTTGTGCGGTGTGATGCGGTATGCAAGGAATGCAAGGAATGGGTTTTCCCCGCTCATTCTTCGTTACTGCCAACTGATGGAGAGAATAGCTGCCCCCTCTTCAAATAGCAAGCGAAAAAGCAGAGTGGCGCAGTGGAAGCGTGGTGGGCCCATAACCCACAGGTCGGAGGATCGAAACCTCTCTCTGCTAAACTCTTCCATCTTTTTTTTTTTTAATTTTATTTTTCGTGGGCCTGTGGCATGCGTTCGATTTGTTTTTTTTTTTAAGAAAAAATGTTCTCCTATTTCTCGCTAGGAGCTAGTTCTTCCTCTCTGTTCAAAAGCTTGGGTTGTTTGGTGGGGCATACATGCGACTGAATGGTGGTGTACCACTGCAATGCTCAGCAAACCGATGGGTTTGAATGTCAAGTTGGATCAAATATCGGTTGGCACAATCTTATCGAAGTTCGAAAAAAACAATCGCCACCGATAAAGGAACTTTCTGATGGGCAAAGTGAAGAGAGGTTCGGACGTGGAGGTGGTGGTGAAGGTGGGAGATTGGAAGAACAAAAATCCAGTCGGTGCACCATAAGAAAGAGCTCATCCTGCTTGCACCACTGTCGCGGTTCCTGTGAGTGAATGGCCTAATAGCGCCGATCCACCAGATAAACCCCACAACCACCCTCTTCCCGGACGACTCCCCACCTTTTTGGAGGACCATGAAAGTTACCGGAAACGCTGGGAGGAAGAGAAGAAGAAGAAAAAAAAACAACCACCATCTTCATCTGCGTTTCCACTACTTAATTTTTTTCAAAAGGCCGTGTACCTTGTGGGGTGGTCCGGTTCGCACTCCCAAGTGCCACTTTGACAACCTGCTGGTGTTCCTTCGTGTATCCGCCGCCACCCACATTCTCCCTGGGATGGGTTGACATTTGATGGGGGTGTGCACCTCGGACCGTGGCTTTATTTTGTCCATGCTTACCCCACGCTCCATAGCAGACATTCCTCACATATTTCACAAAGAAAGAACAGAGAGAAAGAGAGGAGATGAAACGCAGCGTCACCTCCAGCATAGGGACGAGCCTGCACGCGAAGCAGCAGGAGCAAAAGATCTTGGTGTTGGGGGCGGGCATCATCGGGCTCACCACCGCCACGTTGCTGCAGCGGCACGGCTACGACGTCACCATCTGGGCCAAAGAGATCCCCCCAAACACGACTTCGAATGTTGGTTTGTTTTTGTTTTTTCTTTTCCCACGATGCAACGAAGAACGAAAAAGAAAAAGTTTAATGCGATTTGATTTGATTTTTTGCTCACTCGATTTTATTTTATTATTTTTGCAAAGCGGGTGGTTTGATTTGTCCCTACATCTCCTTTCCCAAGGACAAGGTGCTGCGCTGGACAACGGAAACGATGCGGGTGTTTGGCGAGCCGCAGAACGAACCGTTCGTCACCCGCCAGTCCTTCTACGAGCACTTTGAGGCGCCCACCGCTGATCCTGAGTGGTAACGCTGCTCTTTCTTTGCGTTTCGTTGATCGCTTTTGTTGTTGTCTAATATTGTTGCTGTAATGCTTGCTCCTCCGTGCGTAACAACAAAGGTCCGTAGTCATTCCCGTCACTCGCCTTGTGCCAAAAGAGCGAGCCAAAGACTGCATTGATGGTTGCTTTCTGCTTTCTTCTTGTTATGTTGCTGTTGTTGAGCCTCATATTCTTCTTTCTTCTTCTCCCCCTCCTTCTCTTTCTCTGCTTGCTGCCGTCTTCTTTCTTCTCTTCTTCTTTCTTGCTTTTCTTCTCGTTCTTTTACCAGGTATAAGAGCAGAAAGCTTGGTCGTTGAAGTGGACGCGTACCTCCAACACCTTCTTGACCAGTTCGGAGAGAGCGGGGGTACGCTGGTGCTCACCACCGTCCATCACATCGGCGATGCGTTGCAACACTTTGACATTGTTTGCAACTGTACTGGTTTTGGCTCAAGATGGTTGTTGAATGATGATAAGGTTTGGACAACGAGAGAGAAGAGGAGAGGAAGAGGAAGAGAAGGATAACGAGAAAGAGAAGGAGAACGAGAACGAGAACGAGACAGAGACAGAGACAGAGACAGAGACAGAGACAGAGACAGAGACAGAGACAGAGACAGAGAGAGAGACAGAGACAGAGAGAGAGAGAGAGAGAGAGAGAGAGAGAATCAAAAGAGACACAGAGAGAGAGCCTAGAAGTCAATAATGTTGCTAAATGCCTGTTTGTTCAGCTGGTTCCTGTTAGAGGTCAAGTGCTTCGGGTGAAACAACAAGGCCTTTGCCATACGGTAGCACTTTTCTCTCTATTGCTTTTTCTCGTTTTCTTTCTTAAAGTTTTGTCTTCTCGACCAGGCGTCCAAAGAATCGCCAGAGAATATCTCCTACTTTATCAGCCGGAAGAACGACATCGTATTAGGGGGCACCGCCCAATACCACAACTTAAATCTCTCTGCGGATCCGGCCGACACACAACGCATTCTCAAAGGGTGCTGGGAGCTGGAGCCTTCGCTTCGCGACTGTTCCATCTTGGAAGTTCGCGTTGGTCTTCGTCCCTCTCGCTCTGAGATCCGGTTGGAGGCAGAAGAAGTGGTGGAAGATAGGAAGAAGGAAGGAGAGGAAAAGCAGAAAAAGAGGAGAAAGTTTGTGGTACATAACTATGGACATGGCGGATCGGGCTGGACGCTTTGCTGGGGATGCGCAAAGGAAGTGTTGGCGTTGGTGAATGAGAAGGTGGCGCTGCAGCAGGATGAAACGGAGGAGGGCCGTCATGCTAAGCAGCAAGAGGCGCGCCTTTGAGTGCTTTATTTGTTCAAAGAAAACTTGATCCTTTGCCAATGAATGGGCTTGTGTTCGCTTTCAAAGGTGCCAAGGTTCAAAGCTCCCTTCTCATTAATGTTTTCGCCAGCGCAACCGCTGAGGGCGGGGTGTTCGTCCGCTCATTCAAACCAGCGAGGGAGGAAGACCAGGTGCGTCGCCCACAAGTTACCCCCCTTCTTCCTACCTCTTGTTGTTTGCCGTCGTCAGGTAACTTGGGCGTAATGAAAAAAAAAAAAAAAAAACAAACGAAAGAAAGAGAAGAAAAGAATGAAGAACAAAAAGAAATAGGGGAAAGGTTGAAGAGGTTGACGGCGTACCATGCAGGGTTTAGTTAGAATGTAAATTCTAGGGGGATCCCCGCCCCGCCTCAATGCCATCGAGGGCACGAGACAAACGGCTGGGAATGAACCTTGTGTTATGGAGTTTAGCAACTCTCCTTGGCGGTCGCGGGTCGCCAGGGTCTATGCCGACCCCGAGGCGCCCCGCGGCCCAAAGAACCCCGAAGGAAGTACTTTAGAATTTCAGTCCACAAAAGGAGCCACTTAGGTGCTCGCCGCTACTTTGAACCTGTTGCTTAAGCGTCTTAAGATGAATTCGAAGTAGCATGTGCAACATTTTTGCAACCAAAAATTCTCCAAAACCTTTTTTTTTTTTCCCCTTGAATGCCTCCCAGCCGTTCGTTGCCCTCTTTGAACACCCCTCCCGCAGCCTCGCGCTTGGCATTGTGGTTTCGTTTCCATGCCGTTTTTAAAAAATGTGTTTTTCTTTTCACTGCTAAAAACACCCTCCTATGGAGGGGTGTCCCTTGGTCTTCTTTGAGGCTTTTTAATTAGGCCACTCCATCTTTTTGATTATTTATTGGCTGTTTGAATTGGATTTATCTAAAGATGATCAAAATTTCACCATTTATAGGAATATCTATGATCAGATAGTCGACAAAAATCAAACTGCTTGAAAGAAAAGAAAAGAAAAGAAAAGAAAGACAAGAAGCGAAGAGGAGAGAGGTAAGTGGTATGTTGGTGCGACGGAAATCAATCTACATCGTTTTGGTGGGGGTGATGGTGGTGTGGTCGTTCCACCTCATGACCAGATCACCAACGGCTTCAACGTACGTTCCGCCTTCTTCCGCCCCACCGCTTGCTGCTCCCTTCCAAGAACAACCGCCTCCCGTGTCGTACCCTCCTGTGCGCCAAGGAGAGGAACAAGGGGACCTCGAGGAGGCGCAGGCAGAGCAAGATGAGGACGCGGGAGAGGAAATACATCACGAGTTAGACGAAGAGTATATCCACGAACAAGAAGAACTGGAAGAGCTTGAAGCAGAGGAGAATGAAGAAGAAGAACAAGAAGACGGCTTTAAACCGTACGTTGAAGAAGACCAAGATGAAGGTGAGCTTGACGACCATCTCGACCACGAACTTGACCACGAGTATCTCGCCGAACGGCCTGACGGAGAAGAAGAAGAAGGAGGAGGAGAGCAGCCACCACCACAAGTGGAACAAGGCACCAAACCACAAAAACAACATCGGCCTGACCCAAACTTTGCCAGGCAGAAACAAAGGGAGGCCGACGAGAAAACCCGGCGCCTGCGCAGCCGGGAGGCCATCTCCGTGCTGCTCGACTACCACTACGACCGCAACACCGGCATGTGGAGCCGCAACAGCGCCGAGACCGGCTGGTGGAACTCTGCCAACGGGGTGGAGATCCTGGCCAACTTCCTGTGGTACACCGAGCAAAGCTTCCATCGGGAGGGCAGCCAGCGGGTGAGGGAGAGGGAGGAGAAGGAGCATGACTTGGGAGCGCTGAGGAAGAAGGTGAAGGGGCAGATAGAGAACACCTTTGGCAAGGCGGACATTGGAAAGACCATTCGTGGCCAGTTTTACGATGATGGCGTAAAAGACTCTCTCTTTCCTATTGTTACTCTTTGTCCTTCCTGCTAAACCAAAACAAAAAACCAAATTCAAAAAGGGATGGTGGGCATTGGCATGGCTGCGCGTGCACGACCTCTTCTGTAGGGACGGGATCCTTCCCCCCTCCTCCTGCATTGACGGCGGCATCTCCATTGAGCCCCACTCCACTCCAACCTCCCGCTCGCCCTACCTCCAACGCGCCATGGACATATTCTCTCACATGGCCAAGAACGCCTGGGACGAGAAGCAATGCAAGGGAGGAGCCTGGTGGAGTAAGGCAAACAAGTACAAGAACGCCATCACCAACGAGCTCTTCCTCTCCATCGCCGCTCGTTTGCACCTCGCCCTGGGAGATTCGGCCTCTGCCGTTCGTTTTCCTTTAGACCTGATGCTCTCTCCGGTGGAGCAACAGCGAAAGGAAGCCAAAGAGGGAAGAAAAACGAAGCAGCTGACGACAATGACGCAGAAGCCGGTGCACACCGCCTTGGGTTGGGCTCAGAAGAGTTGGTGGTGGTTGGAGAGGTCGGGGATGATCAATGCGGAAACGGGCTTGATCAATGATGGCTTGTTGGAGGATGGCTCCTGCAAGACCAACCTGGGCATCACTTGGACTTATAATCAGGGCGTACGTTTTCCTACTTGTTGTTCTTTGTGCTTCATTCGTTGATCCCTTCTGTATTTTTTTCTTCTTTCATTAATTTCAAAACAACAACAGGTGATATTGAGCGGACTAGCGGACCTCTACGAAGCCACCAAAGACAAAAACTACATCAAGCAAGCCACGAAACTGGTGCAAGCCGTCATGAAGCACCTCGTCCACGATAACACGGAGGCCAAGGTCCTGCGCGAGCCCTGCGAGAACCACCCCGTTCTCACCTGCGACAAGGACCAACGCCAGTTCAAAGGCATCTTTGTCCGGCACCTGAGATACCTCATGGACGTTGCCGCCGAGTTCAGGGTGTTGGACAGCCGAAACGAAGCGGCCCTGAGGGAGTTTTTGGAGGGCAACGCCGAGTCCGTCTGGAGCCACGCCAGGGACGAGAGGAACAACCGGTTTGGGCTGGAGTGGGGCGAGCTGAGGGTGTCGCATAGGGATGCCACCACGCAGATGGCGGCCATTGATGCTTTGAACAGCGTCATGGCTTTGTAAGAGGAGAGAGAGAGAGAGAATCGCCTTTTGTTGCCTAAAGAAAAAACAAAAGAACAGTTTTAGCAGAGAGAGGTTTCGATCCTCCGACCTGTGGGTTATGGGCCCACCACGCTTCCACTGCGCCACTCTGCTTTTGGTTTGGCTTTGCTCCGCTGCTCTTTTGGTGAAGGCCACCGCTTGGCTGCGGGGCTTTCAGAAGAAACGGGGAATGCTCATTCTTGTCATGCTTGGCATTCCTTGTGGTTGTGCTGCAATGGACGTCAAATGATGCACAGTTTTCCCGCCAAAATCTGCCCGTCCTTTTTAAGGAAAGTGTAATGATGCAATTAATTAATTATAATTAATTCACTGCTGAACTGATCAAAAGTTACGCACACACTCACGTGGCTACACAACAACAGAACAAAAAAAAAAGGCATAAACTCTCGTTGTTTGCTTTTGTTTTTGACAAAAAAACTGGACGATTGCAGAGACACAAAGGAAAAAGCATGGCGGGTTATAACGGAGGACGTGCCGGCTTTGGAGTCGGCCATGTCTGCTATAGCATCGCCACACTTTTCTTTCTTTGTTTTTTTCAGCAGGTTTTGTTTTTGGTTTTTTTTTTTGAAAATGTTTGTGATTTGCAAAACACCAACTTTCATACTCTACAACCAGGTAAGAGCAGAGGAGGAAGGATTCGAATGGGAAGAGGTTAGGGAACGTCTCGTCGAGTTCGGAGTGGTCACTTGCGTGGTTTTGATCGGCTTAGGTCCGTTTTCCAGCGTCTCCCTTCTTCTTTCTCTCTCCCTTTCGTAATCTTTATGCTCACTCACTAGTTGTTCGTTCACAAAGGCTTTGAGACGTTCAAAGAGAAGTTGGAAGAATGGACCAGCAAAGCCATGAAACCCATTCTTAGAGCCATGTGGGGAGGTTGGACTTTGTTTCTCTTTTATCCCCTGTTTTCTCTGCAACTTTTTGTCTCGCTTCTCTCCATTTCTCCTCGTGCTGTCCTCTCTTTCGTGTTTTTAACAAATAACAACTGGCAAACAACCAAAATACACAGAGTTGACAGGAGGCGGCTTCTTTGGCTTGGTCTCGTTCGTGTTGACAAAGAGCGGGGCTCTCACTCACCTTTCTGTGGCTTTGGGACTGGAAGAAGACGAACTCAATGAAATTGTGGAACAGGTCCACCTTATGCTCTTCATTGTGTTTGTCCTGTTCCTTGGTCAGGTAACCGGATAGCAACTCTCTCTTCTCTTCACTCTTTTTCTCTTTCCTCTCATAAAGTAATATACATATTAAACTGACACAACGTGCACAAAGACAATACTGTTGCTGATTCTTGCCCACTCCGTTGAGAAAAACTGGAGAGCTGCTGAAAAAGAAGTGAAAGACCCAGGTGCCCTGCTCCTCCTTGATTTCCTTCTTTGTTGTTACTTTCTGCTTTCTTCTTATTCTTGTTCTTGTTCTTGTTCTTGTTCTTGTTCTTGTTCTTTTTCTTTTTCTTCTCCTTCTCCTTCTCCTCCTCCTCCTTGTTCTATTTACCAAGGAAGAAACAATAGATACGGTTATTCGCCACTTTCAGGATATGGTTGTCTACAAGCAACATAACAAAGTTCCATTGTGGGACTTTAGGTTTGTGTGTCTCGCCTTCTGTTGACTTTGCTCTCTTTCTTGTGCATTGCCGCAAACACTGAAACGAAATACCTATAGAAAAAGGAGAAAGTTCCGCCGCATTCAACATAGAATGGAGTACTTGACTCTGCGAGAGAACTTCATTCATCCCTCCGACTCGACCCAACAAAAACTGGATCCAGACTTTGACTACAGCGAATACTTATCCATTCTGGTCGGTCACACCATTGGGGACCTCGTTAAGATTCATCCCTTCACTTGGGGAGCGTTGGAGTGCCTCTTTTTCGTTTTCTTTTTTGCCTCCGTTCGTTTTTCCTTCTCTCTCTCTCTCTCTCTCTCTCTCTCTCTCTCTTGCTCTCTCTTGCTCTCTCTCTCTCTCCATTCTACTATTTTCAACTCTCTCTCTCTCTCTCTCTCTCTCCAAACAACAGGCAGCAGATGAGAAAGTTCAAGTTGGGCTGTTCATCATCTACGGATGGAGCATTCTCCTTGTGCTGTGGCTCATCAGTCGGAAGCTTGAACAGATACGCAAATGGCTTTTGCCTCCGGTCGAGCTGCTCCTCCTGAACGAAGAAGGAAAGTCAAGCGATGCGCTCATCATCAACAACGAAGCGGAAGAGGAAGAAGTGTTGCTCTCATCCACTGACAAGCTGGAACAAGGCGGAACAAGGCTCACGCAGAAGAAGAAGCCGCCTTACCTCGAACTTCCGCACAAACCAAGAACTGTCGTTGGACAGCTGTTGTTGGGGCCTCCTCCCAACAAACATGAACAACTGTTTTGGTTCGACAAGAAAGGCCACATGTTCATCTTGCACGTCATTCGTTCGGTGATGATGCTATCGGCTGTATATGTTGCGGTGTTTGGCTATCAGATGAGCCGCTCTGTTTGGTACAAGTTACGTATATACCTCCAACAACGAACGGAAGGAATCGCTTGCTGACGTTTGTTGTATCGTTATAACCAGCTTTAAGATGCAGTGGAGGTTCGAGCTGTACATCTTGATGGTCGTTCCATTGCTCATCGCTCTGTTCTATCACATGCCGCATATCGTCAGAAGGTTCTCACCTTGGTCCTCCTTGTTCTTCTTCTGTTTGGCTTTTTGTTCTTATCGTATTCTTCCCATGAAGGTATGTTGTCTGCTCAAACATCGAACTCAAGAAGAAGAAGAGAGTCATCGACCGAGTGGTCAGGTTTGTTCTCTCTCTCTCTCTCTCTCTCTCTCTCTCTCTCTCTTCAATCTCTCTTCTTATCGGCGATCCTTTTGTTGTAAAGGGTGGTCCGAACTCGAAAGTCCATTCGCATGTTGCGTCTGCTCAACAGCATCAAGTCCTACGCGCGTCGCATGCAAAGAATGGCGCACCGTCAAACCGGCGGTAAACCAAAGCAGACGAGCAACGCTCCGAAACAAGCTCTCTCACCGGAAACCGTTCGCGAGATAGAACAGGTCTTCCAGCTGTTTGACAAAGACGGAAACGGCAGGGTGTCAGCCTCCGAGATGGTGGACTTGATGCAGACTCTTGGCATTGACATCACGAGAGAGACTGCCCAAGAGATAGTACGTTCTACTGTTCTCCTTGAGAAAAAGAATCAAATACCAAGCTAGGGGGGAGAGAGAGAGAGAGAGAGAGAGAGAGAGAGAGAGCAACAAACAACAGCTTACATATGGGTCTCCTAGATCAATGAAGTGGATGTGGATGGTGATGGCGAGCTTGACCTGGATGAGTTCATCGAGTTTATGCGCGATGAAATAAGCGACAGAGATAAAGCTCCGGAAGAAACCATCGAGGAAATGTTTGCTCTCTTTGACCGAGATGCTTCTGGCTCCATTAGTCACCACGAGTTCAGGTTTGTTTTTGTCTTTTCCTTTTAGTTGTTGTTTTCTTTCTATCTTTTAAACAAACCTGTAATGAAACTCTACAGGACTATATTGATGGCTCTTGGTAATGCCCTGTCGCCAGAGGATATCTCGGAACTCATCCGTGAGCTTGATGAAGATGGCAACGGAGAAATAGACATCGAAGAGGTAGGTTCTTTTCGTCTCTCCTCTCTCCCTCTCTGTCTTGTGAGTGCCTTTAACCATTTGTTCCTTTTCTTATTTCATAACAGTTCCGACACCTCGTCCACAAGTTTTCGTAATAAAACTTCCTCTTAGCAACCAAATAATGCTCTCTCTCTCTCTCTGTCTCTCTCTGTCTCTCTCTCTCTCTCTCTCTCTCTCTCTCTCTCTCTCTCCTCTCTCTCGCTCCAA
>JAVKOQ010000214.1:0-88845 GCA_031835245.1 Balamuthia mandrillaris
GCTTGTGCATGTCGCCAGGCATGGGCACGCTCAAGGCCAAAGACTTTGCCATGGAGGTCATGTTGGAGACCCTGCAGAACCGGACAGACGCCTTGTTGCTGCTGGAAAGAAAAGTGGGAGGCAAAGTTTGGGAAAATACGTTTGTGGGTTTGTATTTGTTGTGTTTTGTTTTTTGGCGTTATATAACAAACCTTTGGTTTTGTTTGAATTTAGGAGCAAATGCGGTGGACGTGTTGGTAAGCGAGCTGCGGCTATGCTCAAGGACGGAGGGGGTCCTGGTGGGGCAACGCCTGATGGTGCAGGGCTTCTTCAAGCCGTTGGACAACAAAGTGGCCTCCTTTCAGGACGACTTTATCCTGTATCGTTTGGACATCTACGGCGGAACCACATCTTCGTTCCGACAGGACTGAATCCACCTATCCGCTGCATTACCGCCACAAAAAAAAAAATTTTTTTCTCTTGTAAAGCTTGAAATTTCGGCGTAGTTGGCATATTAATTTTCTCGAATTTTCTTCCAACTTTCAAGTCGACGGAAAATATTTCCAAGAAAGGAAATGAAGCTGATGTCATTGTCGACAAAATTCCTATAAAAGGCGAATTTGTCGACAAAGCCATCAAAGTCGCCAAAAACGAGAAAGAAAGAGACATGGAAGGAGGGTGTCCCTTTGCTGGCGGTGGCGGTGGCGGTGGCAAGAAAGAAGCAAACAACAAGAAGCAAGAACGTTCCAAAGAAACCATCGAGCAGCAGCTCCGTAGGCTCAAGATCAGCAACCTGCACAGCGTCGACGTAAATACCTTGATTGCCAGCTTGGCGGATTACAATGAGCTCATCCACTCTTTGGAAGAATACAAACGATTGGCTTTTCTGTACGTCCTTTTTTTTCCCCCTTCACCTCCAAAAAAACCAAAAACCCCCATTTTTTTAAAAAAATCTTCTCACACGTGAGTGAACACACCTTTTTTTTTAAAAAAAAAAAGTGGAGCCAACACAACGATTCCTGTGAAATACTTGAACGAAAAGTTGGAGGAGGCCAACCATGAGAAGAAACTGGTGGAGAGGCGGTTGGAAGAACATATGGCGGAGGGGACCGCTGAGACCAAGGGGGAGGACGCCAGCCATAAGGACGTGCCCACCACGCAGAGCTTTGAGCCCAGCAGCTTTATTCACGACGGCACCTTTACTTACGCTGAAGAACCTGCCTCAGAGCATGTATGTGTTTCTTGCTGCAGCTCTCTCTCTCTCTCTCTCTCTCTCTCTCTCTCTCTCTCTCTTTCTCCACTCTTCTCTTCTGTCCTCTTCTCTCTCTTCTTTCATGTTTGTAACCCTAACCTCCTTTTTGCTCTTGCTTCATTTTTTTATTTATTCAGATGCTTCTTCGGGAAAAGAGCAAACTGACGTACTGGAACTACATCAAACCCAAGGAACTGGGCGACCTAGTGCGCATGCACTCCAAGCACCACGATGAGCACCTCTTCATCCTCGTCCATCAAGTCTTTGAGCTATGGTTCAAGCAGATTCTCTGGGAGTTGGAAGCCGTTCGCAAAGGGCTTCTCACCCCTGCCACCGAGACAGAAGCCCTCGCCGGCATCTATCCTACCATCGGCGGCGAGCAGACCAAGCTCCGGGAGATGCATCGTTACCTACAACGAGCCGACAAGATCCTTCGTCACGCCACAACAGCTTTCGAGGTATTGGAGACGATGGACCCGGCCGACTTTTTGGACTTTAGGGACGTGCTGGGCGATGGCAGCGGCTTCCAGAGCACACAGTTCAGGGAGCTAGAGCTCCTTCTGGGAGTGAGCAACAGGCCGAGCATCGGAGGTGTCTCCTGGGAGCAAAAGTTCGAGTCGGATGGATGCCCGCTCTCCCACAAGCAACGCTTGGACAAGCGACGGACCGAGGTCTCCCTCAAGGATGCCCTCTACGATTGGCTGCATCAGCAGGTGGACGTGCCGAACCTCGATGAATTTGTACACCACGTGCTGGCCATCAAGCAGGACATGGCCGAGCAGATAGACACCAAGTCCTACGACAAGTCCGCCGCCTACGAGTACTTCTTTGGCCCGCCTTCCTCCTCTTCCTCCTCTGCTGACGCGGCGGAAGGAGATTCTTCGTCTCCCTCTTCACGTCGACGTGTGCTGACGTCATCCACGAGCCGCAACCCGAGGGTTCTCGATGTCCGCAAGAAAATTCTCTTCCTGCTGACGTGGCGGCATCATCCGCGATGGTCTCCCATAGCAACCATCATCGCTGACGTGGCCGATTTCGAGCAGGCGCTGGTCATTTGGCGGCAGAGGCATCCCCGCATGGCGGAGATCATGATTGGGAGGAGGGTGGGCACGGGCGGCTCTTCCGGCGTGGCCTACTTGGACTCCACCTCGAGCCCCCAGTTCAGGGTCTTTCCGGACATCATTCGTGTTCGTGGAGAGGCCGTTTCCTATATGCATTTGAAACAGATCCGCGAGGATGGCGAGTGGGCCAAAGACGAATAACAATGAGGAGGAAGAGAAAGAAGTAAGATTTTAACACTACTTTTTGGTTATTTATTTTAACACACAAATATTGTTTTATTTTTGGGGTTTGCTGACTTTTTTGGGTTCTTTCTCGAGAGAAAGAGCATAGAGCTCTTTTTCTGTTTTGGGTTGAATGTGTTCGAAGAAGTGAAGCAGTTGTGCACAGATTTGATAGTTGGTTTCTCCGAGAACGTTTCGCCTCGCTTTTGTGTTCTTGTTCTTGTTGTTCTTCTTTTTCTTTTCTTTCTTTTTCTTCGTGTTATTTTCTTCTGCTTCCGCTTCTGTTGCTTCTGTCTCCTCTGCTTCCTTCGCCACCGATCCTTCCTCCTCCAGCGGAGCTTCATCTTTCTGCTCTTCTGATGATGCTGTTGAACAAGTGCTTCTATAATACTGTTGAAAGAGGGCATCAAAACAAGGTTCGAAGGATTGTTCCTGAAACCGAAGGAGGTCTTTCACTGTTTGCCAAATCCATCTCATCTTCTTGAAGTTGACAAACTGTTTCCGTTGAGGGACAACGATAGTCGATTCTTCACTTGCTTCAGTTTGTTCGCTTTCGTCTTGGGGTGTTTCTTCTTGAGGTTCTTCGCTTTCTATTTCGATGAACGTGTTAACGTTTTCTTCTGTTGTAAACAAGTCCTTCATACAAACAGCTTTGTAGGAGGAAAAAAAAGATGAGAATAAAGAATGAAGAAAGAATAGAAGCATAAGGACAAGAAGAGAACCTAGAATTGGAAGACAAGGAGAACATGCGTTCCGAAGAGCTTCACGATAGGTCTTAAAGTTATCCGATCCTTGCAAGGCTTGATCCAATAAATTGAAAATCTTCATCTTTCTCTTGGATACTTTCTGCAAAGCAAAACACAGTAAGCTTTCAAAAAGAGGGGAGAAAGAGAGGATGGAACCAACCTCCCATGTATTGCTCAGCCGAGTAATGCTAGAACTGTTAATACCAGAGAAGATGGCGTACGCTCCGTTGAAGTTATGTATCTGCCAACAGGCCAAAGCAGCTTTCAAGAAGAAACATATGACATCGGCCCGCTTATCTGCTGTCTCTCTCTGAAGTATTTCTTCAGCCACCCAATAGCCCCATTTATTGAAGCGGTTCACCATTTCGTGATACTGTGTTTTGTAACATGACAAAGTTTAGTCCAAATGATAGAGGAAGCTAGATGAAGGAAGAATGAAGAAAGAAAGAGTTAAGAGAAAGCAAGAAGAGGAGGAGTTACGTTAGGTGATTCTGTCTCCTTGAGATATGCTTTGAGAGTAAACTCATAGGCCGGAATGCTCTGAAAGATGCTGAAATCAATGTTGGTCATCGCTTTGACCACCAAAAACACAGCGGGATCTTTCCACAACATCCTCTCCATTTTGGAACTCTGTTTAGCATCCAACATGCTTCCAATCGGCAGTTCGTTTATGCTTTTTTGAGGCTGAGGAGAATTTGGTTGCTGTGGAGCATCTTCAGAAGACGAAGAAGCAGAAGAAGCAGAACGAGGAGACAGTTGCTTTGTTGTCGACGGCGTTTCTGTGGTAGTTGTCTCTGTGGAATTCTCTTTGTTCTCTTGTTTGAGTCGTCTGCTGGTTGATTTGATGGCTTTGTTGCTTCGAAACAAGGGGAGGGAGTTGAGGGAAGCTGTGGTGGTGGATAACACGACTCCCGTTGCAGTGGACCCACTTTTGGTAAGCAACTGTGGTCCTGCTTTGAGCTTAAGTTTGTGTTTGGAGACGATCTCCAGAAAGGAAGTTGCGTTTGATTTGGAGTTTGTGTTGAAGGATTCTACATCGAGGCTGCTTTTTCGTGAAGTCTTGTTTGAAGGGCGTTGAGATTGTTGTTGAGAGGTTTCAGGTGTTTCGAGGGTGGAGAGAAGAAAGCTTTGTCTCATTTCTTTGTTCAAGTCTTTGAAGTGACTGGGATGTCGAGTGTGGAAAGTCATTCTGCGATCGAAAGGCGGATGGAGATGTCCCTCTTCGCCGTCTTTTTGTTGTTGCTGTTGCTCGAAAGAAAGAACTCCTTCAGTGGTGTTTGTGGATTGTCCTTGACTTACATTTTTTGACTTGTGTTCCTGTTTGTGTTGCGTTTTTATGTTAGTAAGAATGCACTTTCTTTTCCATCCTTGCTTTTCTTTTAATGAATGAATACCTGAAAGAAGAACATAAGGTCGAGTACAACGCGACCTTCTTCCAAGTTCAACTCTTTCTGGAACTTGAGGAAGAACAGAACGAGCTCCACAAACTTGGCGTCCATAGCTGGGTCTTTCATGTTGTATTTGTAATAACGTTTGGCCCAAACCTGAAGGATGGTTAAAACTCGCATTCGCATGTGGCTTTGCCACCGAGTATTAGGCTCTTGTGTCCCTATCGTCCATGTAATTACATGGGTTAAAGAAAGAGGATGGAAAGCGAAGACAGGAGAGAAGAGGACGGAAAAGAACTAAGACAGCAACAAACGAAGAAAGAAAAAGGATATGTTTCAAAGAGAATAGTCATAAGCTGAATCGGAGTGATGAAGTAAGAGTGCGTGAGAAGAAAACTGTCTCTAAAGTCTTCTTCATCGTAGTTGGGATCGAAGAGCAACCGGACGAGTCGTTCTGGAGATGCTAGCTCCACTCTCATTTTTCCTTCTCTGTGCTTAAACGGACCCGTTTTGCGACTCTGTTGTCGATAAGATAATCAATTAAAAGGAAGAGAGAGAGAGAGAGAGAGAGAGAGAGAGAGGGGGAGAGGGAGAGAGAGAGTGAGAGTGAAGAGACAAGAAGGGTGAAAGAAGAGAAGCATGAAAATATAGAAAGAAGAAAGATGAGTAAAGACGAGAACAAACCGGGAAGAGCGAATGGGATTCCAGAATGAAGAACTTGATCAGTTGAACAAAAGCATAGTGTTCAGAAGCCCGATTCTCAAAGAGCGAAGGACATTCGATACTACTGGCTCTTTCTCGGCTTTCAAGGAGAGAGAGAGAGAGAGAGAAAAGATGGTGAGAAAAGTTGAAAAAAAAAACAACCGCAAAGCAACTTACGTTGTGTTTGAGTGTCCTTCTTCGATTGATGTGGAAGACGAGTTTCTTAGACTGGGAGAAGAAGATGACATTGGAAAAAGAAATGGAGCCAACAAAGAAGAAAACTTTTCCAGATCCTCTTTGTGTTCCTGTTCCTCGTTCGAACTCGTTGCAAAAATAGAATGAAGAAACTTGAAGTAGAATGCGAGAAGCTTTCGGTGAGTCGAAGGAAGCGAGTATAATAGCGTCTGAAGGAAGCACGATTGCCATTCTTTGTTCTCTAAAACTATTATTAAAAAGACAAAAAAAATGAGAAGCAAATAAAAGAAAGAGCAGGCAGAACAGAATGAGTAAAAACAACGACAAGAAAGAGAGAATAGAAACAGAATTCCTAGTTATAAAAGGATAAATAGAAGAGAGAAAAAGTTGAGGCAGTACCTCCACAACGAAGAAAAGAAGAGGCCAAAGAGTGCGGAATGATGGAAGAAGGCAACTCTTGAAAGAACTGAAACAAAAGCGCCCAACAGGTTTGTGGATCGAGTCTTTCATCTCGTTTGTTGGCGCTGCCTGTTGAAGAGGCGTGTGGGCCTTCAAAGACAGCAGCAGCTCCTTCTTTGTCGATTCTTTGTTTTAGCTGGGCGATTACTGGGCTATTGTTTCTCCATTCGGTGTCCCCTCCGCTTGCTACTGCTGCTTGTAACATAACATCTTATAGGGGTTTGTTTGTTAGATTGTTTTTGTTTTCTTGAGAAACAGAGAAGAGAGTACAAAAAGAAAAAGAGAGAAAATAAACCTTTGTCCAAAACTGCAGAGAGAAAGCGAGCAGCATACCAGAACAAAGCAGGAACATCTTCTTTCACGTCCAGCAATTCATCTAAAGCTACTCCAAAAGTTGGTTCTTTTTTTTTAAAAAAATGTTAGTATGTTATGTTGCGTAGAAAGCACAAGAAGGAGAAGGGGAAGGAGAAGATGATGAAGAAGAAGAAGCGAAAGCAGAAGCTGATGAAGAGCAGAAGAAAGAACAGCGAGAGGAAAAAAAAAGAAAGATAAGTTAAAGAAAGATGAGATTACGATAAAGAATGTTCTTGAGAACGAGATTCTCTCTCGAAGCCCTATTCTGTAGTTTTGTTCTCATCATTCTCGCTCGCATGATAACGGATCCTGAATCGCTTTCCTCTCCGTTTACCACAACAGCATCTCCGATGCTCACTCTCTTCTCTCTTTCCACCTCTTCTTCTCCTTCGTCTTTAAAGGACAATCGCCTTTGTTGTCTCTTCACTATGAAGCTTGGAGCTTCGTTCTCCGTGTGGAGACGGATTCCAGGAAAGACTTCTCCTCCTTTTTCTCCGCTCTTCGTCTTCATCTTCTTCCGCAACAACGTCATCGCCTTGTTTCCGCTCTTTCTCGGCGAAAGTTGTTGAATGGAAGAGGCTGAACTCATGCTTCTTCTTTTGATAACGTTGCTGCTTTCTGCTTCCGTCTCCGTTTCGGTTTCCGTTTCGGTCTCTGTCATCTCGGTTTCGGAGTAGAAGAGATGTTGTTTGGTGTCAATGACGTTGAAAGTCGCCACATCCGTTTGGCTTTTGCTTCGATGATGTCCGCTCATCACTCTCTTTTTTCTCGGTCTTCTCGTTCTTCTGCTTCTCTCTATTTGTTGTTTTGGTTCTCCTTCTTCTTTCTTTACATCGCCTGGGCTCTCTCCTTCATCTACTTCTGCGTTTTCTCCCTTTTCTTCTTCTTCGTATTCCTCTTCCTCATCCGTTGAAGGAGATGCTGAAGAAGAGGAAGCCGTGGAAGCAGCCGCTTTCACTTTTGCCAGGAGAGCAGCAACAGGCATCGATAAAGTCCTCTGCCGTATCGTTTGCTGTTGTTGAAGCTGTTCGACCTGCTGAAACGAAGAAGAGGAGCGACGAGGCGTCGCCGGAGCGCTGATCATTCCGCTTCGCGGTCTCCCCACAGAAACTCTCCTCCACCTCTCTTCTTCTCCGCTCTTTGCTCTCCTTTCTTCCGGCGAAGCAGGAGTGACCAACAACCGCGGAGAAGAAAGTTCTTTCTCCTCCTCTCCGTCTTCTTCCTCGCCTTCCGTGGAAGCGTTGTTTCCATGAGGAAGCGGAAGAACGAGTTCGGAGGCATCGCTGATGCTTCTTTGGTGCTTCAGCTTCGGCGGTGTAGTCTTCTTCCCTTCCTTTGTTGCTGTGGCCTCCTCCTCCTCTTTTGGCTCCTCTTCCGCCGTTTTCTTTTTGGCTTTCTTTCTGCGGAGAGTGAACATTCCGCCCATTTTTCTGTGCATCTTTCTTTCCTCCTCTTCCCTCCCCCTTTCTCCCTCTTTCCCTCCTCCTCCCTCTCCTCTTTCTCCTGCTTTCGCCTTGTTTGTAACTTCTTCGATGAAAGAAGACGAAGAAGCGGAGGAGGCGGGTGTTGAGGTGCTGCTCATCAGGTTCAGCGAGGAGATGGTCAAGTCGGAGTAGCGCTTCAACGCCTCCTTCTTCCTTTGCCTAAGGAGTTCCAGTTCGGTCAGCTGCGGTGGTGGTGGCGATGGTTGGTGTTGTTGTTGCAGGAGGAGGGCGTCGTGTCCCAGCGGAGAGGTCAGGAAGGAGAGGTCCTCCTTTTGAAGGCTGCGGCTTCGCCGATGCGCCCGCATGGTGGCGTAGAGCACCTTCTCGCGACGTTTGGGGGTGGTGGAGGTGGCGGGACGTGCGTGGCTGGTGGTGGTGGCCCTGCGTGGGGAGGCAGGAGCGGAGGAAGGAGGAAGAAGAGAGGTGGCAGCGTTACCATTTCCTTTTCTTTGTTTCTCTTCTTCCATTTATTTTTTTTTTTTGCTGAAAAAGAAGACAAGGAAGGAGAAGGAGAAGATGAAGAAGAAGAAGAGCACTTTGTTTCTTGTTTTTGTGTTGTCTTTCTTGTCTTTCTTTGTTCTTCTCGTCTTTTATTGTAATAAAATTTGTTGTAATTAATTCATTTCAATTCAAATATATTGATTTGCCTGAGGGTTGTTTGAAAATTCCCAATTTTTTTCCTTTCTGTGAGCGATTATTGCTTTATTGTTGACAATATCTGTAAAAAGTTGAAATTTTTGATAGAGACTGAGATTATTTTACCTAAAGAACAAGAACATTTCAAAAGTTCAAAAAATATCAGGCAACAACGATAAATGTGTGTTGGGCGACTTTGGCGGGCGGTCCGCCGCGATGGTGGACGAGCACGGCGGTGGTTCCTGGCTTGAGGGCGGTACACCTGAAGACATAGTTGATGAAACTCTTGTGCGTCCATTCGGTCGGTTTGGGCGCTTCTTTTCTCAGCTTCACCCGGACGATGTTGGAGTCCGCGGAGGAGGCCTCGTAGGAGTGATGGACGCCGGTGAAGGTGGGAGAGAGGAAAGTGAACTCGATGGAGTCGCCTACTTTGAGGGTGTGCCACTCTTTAGTTTCGGCTTCTTCTTCCATTGTTTTGTTTGTTTGAGACCGTTTCCGGGCGAATGGTGTTGTTGAGGAACAAGTGATGATGGGCACGAAGGAAAAAAAGAGAACAGGACAAACACGAACCTACAGCAAGAAGGAATAACCTTATTTTTCAGTCAGTTCAAAAAGTTCAGCAAAAAACAAAGAATAAAAATTTTACAAAAAAAGAATTGGAGGAGGCCGGCATCGATCCGGCTACCTCTCGCATGCTAAGCGAGCGCTCTACCATCTGAGCTACACCCCCTGAGTTTTTTTTCGAAGAATCTTTTTTCAGCTATGTTGTTCGAAATGTCTACACATATCTACATAAAAAGTAAGCATTGTACGTACATAGTGTACTCTTACTTTTCTTACTCCCTCATCCTCCAGGCCTTCCCAATTATTATTGTTAATAGTTCACAAGTGAAAGGTGCTATTGTATTTCTGGAGGAAGGGTTCGCTGGTTGTAGAGAGTGATGGGTGGTTGGGCGCGTGTTGCCGTGGAGATGGTGGTTGTGAACATTGTCCCCATCGCGGTGTTGGTAGCACGGTAGGGCAAAAGGCCGCAGGGATGCCTCTTACTCTGGTTAGCCAACCTACTCGACAGACGAAAACGATAAAGATTTTTCTGTTGTCTGTTCGCAAAATTATTGTCGATGGACCTTTCTTGTTGAGCAGTTTTTGTACAGATCTCTAACAGTTTTTGATTTTTGGTTGGTTAGTTGAAACCGAGATCTTTTTATTTTCGAAAAGATCAATTACATTTTCGATTATTACCGAAAAAATTTTGTAATAATTATCGGAATAAAACAAAAAGTAACAACAGAAGAAAGAAAATGACGGAAGAGGAGAAGAGGCCGCTGCTCTATCCTCCCGTGGGACAAGCCGTCCAACGCGAGCCCTCCCTGTCCAGCGGCGATGACTACGGCAGCAGCAAGGAGAACCTCCTGCCCGTTTCCGCCCTGCCCTCCTCCCTCCGCTCTGCCTACGCCTCCTCTGCCTCGGGTGGCGGCGGCGGTCAAAGCCTGGGCTCCATCCAAGCCGACGGCGACCCCAGGGGGCTGAGCAGGCCGTGGTACAAGCGCTCCCTGCGGCAGCTGTGGAGGCAGTACGCCACCTCGCAGAACCTCCTCTCCCTCCTGCTGCTCTTCTTTGTCATCGCCTTTGGAACCGCCAATCGAGTCGTCTACAAGATTCAATTGTACGTTTACTACGTTTTCTCTCTCTCTCTCTCTCTCTCTCTCTCTCTCTCTCTTTTCCGCTTTGATTGATTTTTTTCAAAACAAAAAACAACAAAAGGATCCCAATGAACAACTATGTGCTGTTCATCAGTTGGGTTATCACGGTGGCCTATTGTTTCATCTACTTTGGGATGTTCTTCATCAACCTGTGGATGGGCCGCATCACGCGCGACATGGTCCGTTATGTGCCCACCTGCCGCGGCACGAAGCTCATCTTCATGGGTCTCATGGTTGGTTTCTTTTTCTTCTTCTGTCCTATCGCGCTGTTCTCCGTTCCCTCTCGTCTAGTTTTCTCCTTTCTGCCTCCCTCGTCTCTCCCTTCTGGTTGTCTCTTTTCTGCTTGCTGTTCGCTTGACTAGTCCGTTCTCATGTCTTTGTTTTCTGTTCTGTTCTGCTCTGTCTTACTCCATCTCTTCCTTCCTCCATTCTCTTCTATGTTTTCTGCTCGGGCTTCTGTTTTTTTTTCATCCTTAACTTCCTTGTTCTGCTTCCAACGCCTTTATCATTTCTCTACAAAAGGATGCTCTTGGTTTCGTTCTTGGCATTTTTGCTGCTCGTAAATTGACCGGCTTCTTGCTTACTCTTCTACCTCAAGTATGTTTCTATCTTCCTTCTTCCTTCTTGCTTCTTCTTCCTTCTTCCTTCTTCTTCCTTCTTCCTTCTTCTATTCCATTTTTCCGCTATTCTCAAGTTCTGTCGCTCTTACCAACAAAAAACAAAAAGGGCATCATCCCAATGACGATGGTAGTAGCTGCCATTTGGTTGAAAGCACGTTACCACTGGGGCCAACTCCTCTCCGTCGCCATTCTGGTGGGAGGCCTCATTGTGAGCTTGATTCCTGACTTGAAGCATGCCGGCACCGGAGACGACGGCTGGCTGACTATCGTTTGGTCGGTGGTATACGTCTGCTCCACGTTGCCGAATGCCATCTCATTTGTGTTGAAGGAGAAAGTCTGGGTTGATGTGGTATGTATCTCTTTTTTCTTCTTCACACTTTCTTCTTACTCATTTTTCTTCTCCAACTTCTTTATCTTCCGTCCTTCCTCTCTTTTATTGACGTTTCTCCTAATTTTTCTTTCATAAACAAAAACCAAAACAAAGCCAAACATGAACATCTTTGTCGTCAACAGTTTTGACTCTCTCTGGCAACTCATCTTCTCCATTTTGCTCTTCCCGATCATCCTCATTCCCGGTTTCGGCAAAGTCTCTGCCGATGAGCTGGGAAACTTTATTCCGCACGGCGCCAAGTGCTTGGTTGGCATAACGCCCACCAAGGATGACGACTGCTCGGGAGAGCCTTGGCTCATGCTCATCTATGTTACTGTTAACCTCAGTTGGAATGTACGCACCCTGTTTCTTGCGTTGTTTTCTTTTTTCAAGCTTGTTGTCATTTGTTGTTGTTTTATTAATCGATGAATAATACAGATATCTTTGCTCTTGCTGCTGAAGAAAGGTGGTGCTGTGTTTACCTTTATTGGTGCAGCTGTTCGTATCCCCTTTGCTTGTTTACTTCTCTCTCTCTCTCTCTCTCTCTCTCTCATAGTATGAAGCTAACACTTAACCAACCAAACCAACCCAACAATCAGATATCATTGCCATTGTCCCACTTGGCATTCGCCATCCCGTGGCCCATAAAGGGCAAGGAGGAGCTTCAATGGGTGGACATCATCGCCCTCCTCTTGGTCTTTGTTGGCCTGGTCAGCTACAAGTACTTCACCATGAAGCAGAAGGAGAGGGAGAAGCAGAGAAAGGCAAAGACCGAGGTGGTGGTGGAGAATGGCGATGACTATTCCACCCTTCATGTCAACGATGAGGACGCGTTTGTTGTTGCCAACCAAGAAAAGAAGAGAGACTAACTTCTTTTTTCTTTTTCTTTTTCTTTTTCTTTTTCTTTTTCTTTTTCTTTTTCTTTTTCTTTTTCTTTTTCTTTTTTCTTTTTTCTTTTTCGATTATCGATAAACTTTCGTGTTTTTTTAGCTTTAGTTCAATTATCAACAAGTAATAATTATTTTTTCTACTTTGGAATCTTTTATCGTTTATTTCCCACGATTGCCGATTATTTCGACAACTCAACATTCACCGAAAGAAACTTCCCACTTGCCACGATAGAAAGAAAAGAGAAGCAAGAAGACGAAACCATCGAAACAGAAGAAAGGATAACAACAACGATGCTCACCACGTTTCGACTCTACCTGTTGGACGAAAAGCTCTACGAAGATGACAAGAATGACAAACGACAACGCATTTGTAAAGTCGATCTATCCAAGCTGAAAAACTGGTCCGAGTTTTTGTACAAAGCCTCTGTTGCGGCGGACCTGGAGGTGGTGGCGAGGAGGGTGTTCGATGCCGAAGGCTTCGAGGTGACCAACCTCTCTCAGCTGAGGCCGAAGGAGGAGGAGGTGCCCAAAAGGCTCATTCTCAGCACGGAGGTAATGGTCCCCGAGGAGCGCGTTCTGGCGTGTCTCATTCGAGGCTTTGAGTGGTCGAAGGAAGGAGCAGAGAAGAAGGAGGAGGAAGCAAAGAAAGAAGAACAAAAAGGAGGAGGAGAAGAAGAAGAAGGAGAGGAAGAAGAGGAAAAGATGAAACAAGTCAAGGATATATTCCCGGAAGTGAAAGCAGAGATCATACGAAGATTGTTGGAGGAGGAGGAAGGAAACGTCGAACGCGTGGTGCAGCGCATCATCGAAGACTGCAATCGGATTGTAGCGTCGTCTTCTTCTTCACCACCGAAAGAGAAAGAAAAGGTGATCGAAGAGGAGAAAAAGGAAGACAAAGAGATAGATCAAGCGGAGCAAGAAAAGAAAGAAGAGAAAGAAGAAGGAAAAGAAGTTAAGGAAGAAAAAGGAAAGGAGAAAGTAAAAGTTGGTGAAGTAGAAGAACGGCTAAAAGAACAACCTTTAAAACGTTTAACAGAGTTATGCTTGGAGGCAGCGAGAACGGGTTGGGCGAACATCGCCAACCACATTCTTCGATTGGAGCCACAACTGCAAGACGTGGTGGTAGACTACATGTGGCGAAACGGCGTTTTCGAGGACGTGCAAAAGACCGAAGAAGAGGAGGAACAGCTTCACCACAACAAACAAGAAATGATTGAACTGAACGACTTCTTTGAGGATCTGTTACAAACAGGAGAAGCAGGAGAAGACAGTGGAAATGACATCTTTTGCTTTGGAGGAATGAGAGACGAAGAGGAAGGAGCAAGTGGGTTTATGATGATGGATGAAGAGCTGGCGAGAACGTTACAAAACATTGAAGAGGAGGCCATGCGGACGTTGCGAAGGATGGAGGAGGAAGATGGACGCTTGGCATTACGTTTAGTGGCAGAGGAGAGGCAAGAGAGCAAACGAAAGGAAGACGAAAGGCTCGCTTTTGCACTGGCAAGAGAGGAGGTTGTTTCTACTTCAGCAAAGAAAAACGTGGAGAAAGGAACGAACAAGGAAGAAAATATGATGCAGTTGATCAAAAGATTGGAGCAAGAGGAAGAACAAGAGAGAAAGAGGAGAGAGAAGGAAGATGAGGAGATGGCGAAACGACTTTTGGCGGAAGAGAAGAAGCTCATCAAAGCGAAGCTGGAAGATGAGGAGCGAGCCAGAAAGGCATCGGAGAGAAAGTTGCGTGAGTTGGAAGACGAGCGGTTCGCACGTCAGCTGGAAGAAAGAGAAAGAATGCACAGCAGCAGTAAGAACAGTTACGACAAAGATTTTGCAAAGGCGTTGCAGCTGCAACAGGAGGAGGAAGCAAAACAGTTGAAAGAGGAAATAGAAAGACGAAGAAAGAGAGAGGAAGAGTTGAGTCAACAGTACATCGAAAAGATGCTTCTCAAACAACAAACAGAAGAAAGCCATTATAATCCTCCTTCTACTATTACACCTCCTATAACTGCTATAACAACTACGACGAATACTTTTACAAATACTATGACAACAACCAACGAAGACTCCACCATTGCGACGTATACAGAAGTGGAAGAGAGTGACTGGAAGTCGTGCAGTTTCTTCGATTGGGATACTCGCACAATGGAGCAGTTCCTTCGAAGCAGAGGAGGTGCCGTCAAAGTGCGAAAGATTCTTAAACCTGAATTGGTTGAGGTACTACATTCTTCTTTCTCCATTCTTCTTTCTGCTTTCTTGTTTTTGTGGGTGTAGTAACCAAAAGTTGTTGTTTCTTTTCAGCGGTTCGAGAAGAAGTGGTTTGAGCTTATTAAAAAATATGGAAGTGGCACAAAGGAGGCCAAGCCCCGGCTTGCGTGTAACTACCTTCTCATCTTCATTTTTCATTCCAGCTCCTTTCATGTGAGCTTTGTCTCTCTAACTCTCCAAACAAATCCCCAAGTCCATGGCACTCGCTCCAACCTCATTCCATCGATAGTAACAAAAGGTTTGCTCGTGCCAGGAGGATCCTCCGGAGTGGGGCACACAACAGACTCTGGATGGTATGGCAAAGGCATTTACCTATCTCCCAACCCCGATGTATCTTTGGGATACACTCACGGCGGACGGATGCTAGTGTGCTCTGTTCTGGTATTTTATTTCTTTACTCTACTCGCGTCTCTCTCTCTCTCTCTCTCTCTCTCTCTTCTCTCCATGTTCTCTCATTCTCTCTCTGTTCTTCTCATTTTCTTTCTTTTGTTTACGAAAACAAACACTATAAAGATGGGCAAAGTTTATAAATGCACGGCTCGTTGCGATGGAGCAGGTTGCAGACCAGGCTACGACAGCCACGAGAGTCCGTGCGGCCAAGAATATGTTCTCTTCTCAGCTGCGCAGGTGTTGCCTTGCTATCTTATCGAGTTCTCAGGAACCGCCACAAATGTTAACGTTTCTCCGTCCACTCCTTTCACTTTTCATCCTTATCAACCGAAAAACGATCACAAATGTATTCTACAATAACCGCAGGAATAAAGGAGAGGAGGAAGAATGGCTATACTTCAGCTGTTTGTATCACTCTCATCACTTTCCTCCAATGACACATCCATCTCGTTTTGATCTTGACCAACGTGACCATACCCTTGCTAAGAGAGAACGAAAAAATACCTTTGTAAGTACAATAGAAAAAGTACAAGTGAGACATTGCTGCTTCTGCCATCTCAGTTGTGCTTCCTAATCATCCTCATCATCTTCTATCTCTTCTTCTGATATTTCTTCCGACTCTTCTTCGTGAAAGCTTTCACCATCCTTCTCTCCCATCTTTCTCACCGTTACCATGACCACGTTTTCGTCCATTCGTCTGCTCAGTCTGTTAGTTGAAGATCGGGTGCGAGTGAACCCTCCTGAACTCTTGTTGCTGCCGGAAAGAGATGAAGAGGAACTCTCTCCAGTACGAATGATGCTGACCAACTCTCCCTTCAACATCCCTCTCATCACCAAGTTCTTCCAAAACCTGAACGAGAATGAAGCACAGGCAAGGCGAACACCAAACATGGTGAAGACATTTGGAAGAAAGAGAGAAGAGAAATTAGTGGAAGAAAAAGAAGGAAGGAAGAAAGAACAGAACGTACCGAAAGTTGTCAACGGTGAGCCCAAAGACAAGAGAGATCCACAAGCCAGAAGAACTGTCCAAGAACACGTTGGCATATTCCAACTCGTATGGCACGTAAGTCTCAAATGCTCCACAGCTGTCTCTTCGCGTTGGATCCAACCGGCACAATCCGTATTCCATGTAGGCATCAACTCCGTCCTCTTTCTCAGAGATTTTAAGGTAGTTATTGGTCAAAGGGAAGACATAAACTATCACAAGCATCACAACTGCTGATACCAGTCGCCATTGTGTTTTGAGTCCTGCAATCCCGGAAGTCTATTTATTGATCAGAACTCATCAGAATTCAAGGCACAGAAGAGAAGAGAACGATGAAGAGAGCGATGAAGGGAACGATGAAAGGAACGATGAAGAGAATGATGAAGACAAGTACAATGAATAGCACATGAAGAGAAGGGAACAATAAAGAAGAAGAAGAAGAAGAAGAAGCAGAAGAAGAAGAAGAAGAAAAAGAAGAAGAACAAGAACAAGAACAAGAACAAGAACCTTAGTGATATAAACCAAAACAGTCCAGCATCGCAATTCCAACCGAGAAGATCAAAGTCAAAGGAACAAAAAAGAAACTCAACAACAAGGCATCCTCTTCTCCTATCTCATATTCTTCTCCGGCAAACATACAGATGGCGTTTGCGATATTCGAACCGAACAGGTCGTTTGCTCCGATGAGGATTAGCCCCAACACGCCGAAACCCCATCCCCATAAATGATAGCCGAGAAGCCTCCATTTGTTGAGGGACATGCTTTGTTTGAACACTGCAATCAACAGCAAGTTGAAGCTGTTGTTGCCGTTGGTCGCAGTTGTGTTGACAACCGATGTTAGCAAAAGCACAAGAACAAAATGGAGGAGAGGAATAGAGGAAAGAGATATAGAAGAAAACATGAGAAACGAAGAGAAGAAAGGAGAGAGAGAGAAAAGAAGAGAACGGCGAATAGACGTGAGAAAGAGAAAGAGAGAGAACAAACAAAGTAGAGGATATCATTGAACTATAGAGAGGATGGAATGCGAACCAGATGTTGAGCCACCAAGCGGTGATGATGTAACTGCCCCACGCATAAAACACAGCTGAGCAAACAGAAGCATTAGTTCCAACCACTCCGCAATTCTGAAAGAGAAAAAAAAAAACAAGGCCAAGAACAAGCAAGCATACAAAAAGCAACACAAGGAGGACTTTGAAAGTCTTGTCCATCGTCTTCATTGCATCTCATCTCTTGAAACCCATAAGAACTGCCCCAACTCAAAGTGAATGCCTTCAGCCACAACCCAATGGCCAGGAATGGAACCTTTTTCGTTGCCACAACCCGAAGGACAAATAAATATAACTGAGAGAAAGAAAAGGAAAGAAGAGAGAGAGAGAGAAGTGGTCACCAGGTTGTCTTTGAGGTTGCGTTTGAGAGGGTTCAACATGTGGGAGAGCAACAGCAGGGTGGAGGCCACCAAACTGATCCACCCAAAGGCTTGGTAGGTGACTCGAAAGGAGCGCCATTCCTCATCCGCCCAAATGTCGGTCTCGCAGTTCAACCAACAAAAGCCCAACGCGGAGTCGAACACCAGCGGCTCCGGACAATCCGCGAAAGGCACAGGGCCTTTATAGTCATCCAGCCCCATCCAACTTGTTTGAACGGAAAGGTGAGTCGGACGCCTCGGCTTTAAACCAAAAGGAAACATACCATGGCATGGCAACCGTAACGTTCTCGCCAGAACTCGCATCCCTGAAGGTAACGTTTCTGTCCTCATCGCCAAAGGTCACCGCATCACAGACGACCGAAGCAGCAAAGAACGGGCAGGCCTCCTTGAACCGTTGGCAAGCGGACATGCAAAAGTGCTGAAAGATAGGCTCCTCCGTGCGGTGGAGAGAGCCGTTGTAGAAGTCATCTTCGGGGGAGAAGGCGCATTTGGGAAAGAAGAGCGAGCACAGACCGGCCAACCCAACGGCTTGGCACGACTGTGGAGCCACCAACAGAGGGCTCGTTGATTGTCTGTTGGGAGTGCGAAGATGCCACAAACGAAGAAAGAAAGATAGTTTACCAACACGAACAAACAAGAAAGAAAGAAAGAAAAAAGGTGCCAGCTTACTCGGTGAAGAAAGCGGACTGGGCGAAGGAACCTGTTGCAGAGAGGTAGACAGGATAGTCCACTCCCACCTCCGCGCAATAGCTCGGCAGGTCGGCCGCGCTCGGCGTTTGGCACGTCTGAGCCTGCACCGCCCCCCACCGGACAAAGCAAGCGACCCACAGCAACACAAAAACGAACCGCCACCAAGCCTCCTTCCTCAAGGACATTCCCGTTTCGTATCGTTACTTTTTCTTGTTCTTGTAACGCGTTGCTATAATAAAAGACAATAAATCTCAGAAAGCAATTAATTGTCACCCTGGCTACGCGATCCCACCCTTACCCTTTACATTCATCCCGGTTCATTCCTTCTTGTTCTTTTTTCTTGCCTCTTCACATTTTTTCTTCTTCTTCTTCTTGTTCTTCTTGTTATTCTTCTTCTTCTTCTTCTTTTCTGCTTCTTCTTCTTCTTGTTCTTGTTCTTGTTCTTGTTCTTGTTCTTGTTCTTGTTCTTCTCTTCTTGTTCTTCTTGTTCTTCTTGTTCTTGTTCTTCTTGTTCTTCTTGTTCTTCTTGTTCTTCTTCTTGTTCTTCTTCTTCTTCTTCTTCTTCTTCTTCTTCTTCTTCTTCTTGTTCTTCTTCTTCTTGTTCTTCTTCTTCTTTTCCTGCAAGCAGACGCACATTCAACCATGGTCACCTCCAAAATGTCGAGAGCAAGCTGGATGGACCATGCCCCATCCTTTGACAAATCTGTACTGAACAGCATTTATGATTCCGTCACAAAAAACAATCTCAGAAGACAACGAGTCATTAAGCAAGGCACACTTCTCGTCAAACCACCTGGCGGTCACCTTTATCTTCCTTGCTTGTTCGCTCTTTCTTATGCTCTCCTCTCTTCTGTTCTCTGCTTCTCGTTCTCTATGCTTAGCATCCTCTCTCCTTTTTTTTTTTGTTCAGGTTTTCTGTCGAAAGCGAAAAAACGAACAGTGGCTTTGACTCCAGGCTCATTAATGGTGTATGACGATAACCGAAACCAATACTTGATGGCACACATTTTTCTCTGTTGGAACACAAAGCTGCAATACAATCCAACGAAACACACTTTGGTAATTGCAGAAGACACCACCTCTCCTCCCAAAGGACGGTTTGCCTTTTCGGAACGGAAAGAACAAAGAGAAAGACCACGACAGCGACAGCGAGAACAGTTTGGAGAGTTGGATGAATGCCATCAACGAGATCATTCAACTCGCACGTGACTGCTACAGAGAGTTGGTTTTGAAGTGAAGATGACGAGTGGTGAGGAGAAAGATGAACAAACTCCTGCTTCAATCTCTTCAGATAGAGAGACACATCAGAGATTCAGCAGATTCAGCTTCTTCTTCTTGTTCTTCTTAGTTATTCATTTTACTTCTCCATTCTTCTTCCTTTCGTCTGTTTATTCTTCTTTAGGAATCAATAAAGGAAGTACAAATAGAGTGTTCGTTCACCTTTTATGGCCGAAGACAGTACTCTGATACCACTCCGTCATCCCCTCCTGCATCGCCTTCGTATTGTGCTTCTTAGGCTTCAGATTCTTCCTCATCCTCATCTGTCCCTTCTTCTGATATTTCTTCAGATTCTTCTTCGCGAAAGCTTTCGAGTTCCTTCTCCTCCATCTTTCTCACTGTTACCACGTTGTTTTCATCCATCCGTTTGGTCGGTGTTTTTGTTGACGATCCGGTGCGCATGAATCCTCCTGAACTCGAGTTGCTTCCAACAGAGGAAGACGAAGTATCTCCAGTTCGAATGATGCTGACCAACTCTCCCTTCAACATCCCTCTCATCACCAAGTTCTTCCAAAACCTGAACGAGAATGAAGCAAGGCAAGGCATGATGAAGCCATCAATCAACGTGAGAAAGCAGTGCAAGCAAAAGAAGGGAGAAAGAAAGAAAAGCACAAACTGAAAGTTGTCAACGGTCAGCCCAAAGACAAGAGAGATCCACAAGCCAGAAGAACTGTCCAAGAACACGTTGGCATATTCCAGCTCGTATGGCACGTAATTCTCAAATGCTCCACAGCTGTCTCTTCGCGTTGGATCCAACCGGCACAATCCGTACTCCAAGTAGGCCTCAGCCCCATCCTCCTTCTCAGACACCTTAAGGTAATTCGTAGACAACGGGAAGACATAAACCACCACAAGCATCACAACTGCTGATACCAGCCGCCATTGTGCTTTGAGTCCTGCAATCCCTGATGTCTATTTACATGATAAGAACGCATCAGAGGTGACAATGGAGCATAGGAAAAGAGACGAGAATGGAAAGCAGAAGAAGAACAACAATAACAAGGTCACAGATGTGGACAAAAGCAAAACCTTGGTGATGAAAATTAAAACAGCCATGAGCATCGTTATTCCAACAGAGAAGATCAACGTCAAGGGTACGAAATAGAACGCCAACAACATGACGTCCTTTGCCTCAAGTTCATACTCGTCTCCATAGAATGTACAGATGGAGCTTCCAATGTTTGAACCGAAAATGTCGTTGGACCCGATGAGAATCAAGCCTAACACGCCGAAACCCCAGCCCCATAAATGGTAGCCAATAAGCCTCCATTTGTTGAGGGACATGCTTTGTTTGAACACTGCAATCAACAGCAAGTTGATGCTGTTGTTGTCGTTGGTTGAGTTGAATATTTGTTAGAAGAATGAACAGAACGGAATGGAGAAGAAAAGAAAGAGAGGAATGGGAGAAGAGAAGAAATACGAACCAAATGTTGAGCCACCAAGCGGTGATGATGTAACTTCCCCACGCATAAAACACAGCTGAGCAACCAGTGATGTTAGTTTCAACCTCTCCACAACTTGAAACTGAAGAAAAAGAAAGCATACAAAAAGCAACACAAGGAGGACTTTGAAAGTCTTGTCCATCGTCTTCATTGCATCTCATCTCTTGAAACCCATAAGAACTGCCCCAACTCAAAGTGAATGCCTTCAGCCACAACCCAATGGCCAGGAATGGAACCTTTTTCGTTGCCACAACCCGAAGGACAAATAAATATAACTGAGAGAAAGAAAAGGAAAGAAGAGAGAGAGAGAGAAGTGGTCACCAGGTTGTCTTTGAGGTTGCGTTTGAGAGGGTTCAACATGTGGGAGAGCAACAGCAGGGTGGAGGCCACCAAACTGATCCACCCAAAGGCTTGGTAAGTGACTCGAAAGGAGCGCCATTCCTCATCCTTCCAAATGTCGGTCTCGCAGTTCAACCAACAGTAGCCTAATGCAGAATCGAACACCAGTGGCTCCGGGCATTCTCCAAAGGGCAATGGGCCTTTATAGGCATCGAATCCTTCCCAACTAATATGAGCGAAGAAGAAGAAGAAGAAGACCAAGAACAAGAAGAAGAAGAACAAGAAGCAGAACAAAAAGAAGAAGAAAAAGAAGAAGAAGAAGAAGAAGAAGAACAAGAACAAGAACAAGAACAAGAACAAGAAGAAGAAGAAGAAGAAGAAGAAGAAGAAGAAGAAGAAGAAGAAGAAGAAGAAGAAGAAGAAGAACAAGAACAAGATCAAGAAGAAGAAGAAGAAGAACAAGAACAAGAACGGAGTGAAGAATATTGTTATAAACAGAAGATAAACCAAACAAGAAAAACAAACAACATACCAGGACAAAGCAACCGTGACATTCTGGCCACTTTCATCTTCAAACGTGACGTTTCTCGCCTCGTCGTCAAAGACCATCGGATCGCAGATGATGGCAGAAGCAAATATGGGGCAGGCCTGGCGAAAACGTTCACAAGAAGAGAGACATGTGTGCTGGAAGAGAGGCTCCTCGGTGCGATGGAGGGAGGTGTTGTAGTAGTCATCTTGGTGGGAGAAGGCGCATTTGGGAAAGAGAAGCGAACACAAGCTGCCCAACCCAACGGCTTGACATGTTTGCGAGGCAGCCAAGAGAGGACTTGCCACTTGTCTGGTTGCATAAGCCAGAGGACATTCAGCAAACCCTAAAGAATAACCGCAACACGAAGCAAAACAAAACTAAAGTTCTCGTACTGAAAGATGAAAGTGGACTGTGCGAGGGAACCGGTCGCGGCCAAGTAGACCGGATAGTTCACCCCCATTTCCACGCAAAGACTCGGCAGGTCTGCCGCGCTCGGCGTTTGGCACGTTTGAGCCTGCACCGCACCCCACCGCACAACCGAGGCAGCCGAAAGGAGCACCAGCAGCGCACCGAAAACGAACCGCCGCACGACGGACGACAAGCGCATCTTCTAACCGGTCCAAAAGGGCAGTCCTCGCTTTTCTCTGTTTCAAGGTTCGTTTCGCTTCACCCCGCAAACAAACGATAATGGTGCACAATTAACGTTTCAGCTATTTTTGAGTGAACGAATTATTGGCTCCATCGTTTCATGAAGCGGTGTCGCCCTCCAGTCAGGGTGCATGTGTACACGAAAAAGCAAAGTGGCCTAGGGCCAAGGGTCCCACCAAAGGGAAACGCATCGGCCGTGGGAGTAGGCTATAACGTAGGGAGGGAGATTAATTAATACAATTGACCACCAATATAACAGAATACAAAGAAAAGAAACGAAAAGGGATGTGGGGAGAGCTGCCGCCGGAGCTGCAGGTGGAGTGCTTGAAGTGGTTGGGAGGGGCTCCCGGTCGGGACTGGCTGCACTGCTGCTTGACCAGCAAACACATGTTCGAGCTCAGCAACGACCCGACTCTCTGGCATTACTACTGGCAACAACAGCAGCAGGGCTTTGGCAGCGGTGACATGGAGGAGGCGGTGGTGAAGGACTGGAAAGCCCAGTACTTGCAAAACTGTATGCTTAGCTTTTGTTGCAATTCTTTCTTGTTTGTTGCTTGTCGTTTCTTAGGAATGGAACATGCTCCACAAAGGCAGCCGTTTGGAGTTATTTGGGGACACCCCTCCGGAGCTGCTGGTCTTGAGCCCCGACAAGCTTACCGTTCGCAAGGGGAGGAGCGAAGGCCACGCCCGGTGCAGGAATGCGCGAAAGTGGGGTTCAGGTTCGCCCTGTTTGCTCCTTGTTGCTGTTTTTTTGTTGTGCTTCAACCGACGCGAATCCACGAATACAGGCAAGCATTACTTTGAAGTCACCATCAAGCACACATCCAGCCAGGTCTTCATAGGCATCATCCTTTCGGACAGAGAAAGCGATACTTGTTTTTCTATTGTTGGCCATTCGTACGACTCTGGTATTCTTCTCTCTCTCTCTCTCTCTCTTTCTCTCTCTCTCTCTCTCTCTCTCTCTCTATCTCTGCTTTTTGCTTTTCGCTGCTCTTTCTTCTCTTTTACTAAAACAAAACTCACCTTGTTTGAAAGGTTGGTGCGTGGTGCCATACACTGGAATTCTGTTGGGCAACCACGGCAAACAGAAAGCAAAGCCACAATCGCACGCTAACTTTAACGTAGGCGACGTCATTGGCGTGTACCTTGACATTGATGCTGGTTTGTTTTGTTTGTTTGTTTGTTTGTTTGTTTGTTTGTTTGTTTGTTTGTTTGTTTGTTTGTTTGTTTGTTTGTTTGTTTGTTTGTTTGTTTGTTTGTTTGTTTGTTTGTTTGGTTGTTTGTTTGTTTTGCGTTTCTGCCATCTCACGGACAAAACCAAAAAGGAGACTTGCTGTATTTCCAGAACTGGAGTTATCTGGTGGGCTTGAGAAATGCTGAAGAAATAAGAGAGCACAAGCCCTATTACGCTGCTGTCAGCCTCATGTTCCCAGGCGAGCAAGTGACGTTTCGGTTTCCACCATCCATCCCCTCCTTTGTCCAACAGCATATCGCAGAGAATCCCCTCCAAGGGGATCCCTCCACCGAAGAGAAAGCATGAAAAGAACGAAAGGAAGACTCTGCCAATATATATTTTTTCATGACGACATTAAAGAAACCCCAAGACGACATGAACCACTTATTCAGGACGACATGAACTTTATCATGACGACATGAGAAAATGGCCAGAGAAAAGAAAGACTTTTCGCTATCAAGATGTTCTCAGAGCTTCCATTCGAGCTGCAAGTGGAGTGCTTGAAGTGGTTGGGAGGGTCTCCTGCTGCGGACTGGCTGCACTGCTGCCTCACCAGCAAGTCCATGTCGGAGCTGTGCCACGATGCCGCTCTTTGGCATTTCTTCTGCTGCCAACAAGGCTTGCTGCCGGGAGACACGGAGGAAGCGGTGACCGACTGGAAGCAACACTATTTTAACACCCGTGCGTTTCATTTGGATGCTCTCGTTCGTTCTTTCTTTCTTATTTTTCCTCTCTTATGTTTCGGACAGGCACTCATTTGGAGTTGTTTGAAGACACCATGCCGGGAACGTTCCTTCTGAGCCCAAGCAAACTTAACGTGCGGAAGACCTCGCCGAGCCAGAGCCATGTTTCGTGCAGAAGCTCGCATAGGTGGACATCAGGTTGAGTCTTTTGTCAGCTTGGCCGACACCAGCTCTGTCTGACAACAAAACCGATACCGTCTATCAGGGAGGCATTACTTTGAGGTCAGCATCAAGCACACCAACAACCAGGTCTTCATTGGAATTGCGGAAGCAGAACGCGCCGCTACCTATGCCTCTATTGCAGGTTTTGGCCGTAATCCTGGTACGTTCTCTTGCTCTCTCCCACTTCTCTTTCTCTCCTTCTCTCCCTTCTAGCTTTCACTCTTTTCACTTCTAGCTTCTCACTTCTCTCTACTGTCTTCTTCGCTTCACTTCTGGCCTTATTCTTCTTCTTCTCTCCATCTTTCTCTTCTCTTCACCGTTCTCTTTTCTTCTCTGCTCTTCATCGTTCTCTTCTCTTCATCGTTCTCTTCTCTTCATCGTTCTCTTCTCTTCATCGTTCTCTTCTCTTCTCTTCTCTTCTCTTCTCTTCTCTTCTCTTCATCGTTCTCTTCCTCTTCTTCTTCTCTTCTCTTCTTCTTCTTCTTCTTCTTCTTCTTCTTCTCTTCTCTTCTCTTCTCTTCTCTTCTCTTCTCTTCTCTTCATCGTTCTCTTCTTCTTCTCTTCTTCTTCTTCATCGTTCTCTTCATCGTTCTCTTCTCATCTCTTCATCGTTCTCTTCTCTTCATCGTTCTCTTCTCTTCTCTTCTCTTCTCTTCTCTTCTCTTCTCTTCATCGTTCTCTCTTCTCTTCTTCTCTTCATCGTTCTCTTCTCTTCTCTTCTTCTTCTTCTCTTCATCGTTCTCTTCTTCTTCTTCTCTTCATCGTTCTCTTTCTCTTCTCTTCTCTTCTCTCTTCTTCTTTCTCTCTTCTTCTTCTCTTCTTCTTCTCTTCTTCTCTTCTTCTTCTTCTTCTCTTCTCTTCATCGTCTTCTTCCTCTTCTTCTTCTTCTTCTTCTCTCTTTCTCTTCTCTTCTCTTCTCTTCTCTTCTCTTCTTCTTCTTCTTTTCCTCTTTCTTTGTTTCTCTTTATTCTTTGAGTGTTGTATATTAAACTGAATAAAGGTTGGAGTGTGCGACCTTATGTTGGTGAGATTCTGGACAGGCGTGGAAGACAAGCAGCAGCACCAAAAACTAGGATTTGCTTCTCTGATGGCGACACCATCGGTGTATACCTTGACATTGATGCTGGTTTGCTATTTTGTTGTGTTTCTTGTTCTCGTTTATTCATAACAAACAACAACCACAACAAAGGAGATTTGTATTATTTCCTCAATGGAAGCTATTTGGTTGGTTTGCAGGATTGTGGAGACCTTCGAGACAGGAAACCCTATTACGCCTCCGTCAGTCTCATGTTCGAGGGCGAAGAAGTGACGTTCCGTTTCCCTGCTTCCATTCCCTCCTTTGTGAAAGAACACATCGAAGAGAGATACACGAGTGGATAAAATCCAATAAAATCAAAAATACTATCGATACAAGTACGATTATTGATAAATGTCGGATTATTACTAATAGTTTACAATTATTTTAAAGTTTATGTTGATAATTTCAATCGAATCGACAAAGAGAGATACGATTGGATAATATCCAATAAAATCAAAAATACTATTGAGATAAGTGAGATTATGAATAAAGCAAGATTATTACCAATTAATCAACAATTATTCTTACTTTACACAAAAGAAAAGAAACGAAAAGGGATGTGGGAAGAGCTGCCGCCGGAGCTGCAGGTGGAGTGCTTGAAGTGGTTGGGAGGGGCTCCCGGTCGGGACTGGCTGCACTGCTGCTTGACCAGCAAGTCCATGTTCAAGCTCGGCAACGACCCGACGCTCTGGCATTACTACTGTCAACAACAACAATGGCAGGGCTTTGGCAGCGGTGACACGGAGGAGGCAGTGAGCGACTGGAAAGCCCAGTACTTGCAAAGCTGTACGCTTTAGTTCTTCGTTTCTTGTCGTTGCTTTCTTTCTTTCTTTCTTTCTTTCTTTCTTTCTTTCTTTCTTGTCGTTTCTTTCTTTCTTTCTTTCTTGTCGTTTCTTTCTTTCTTTCTTTCTTGTCGTTTCTTTCTTTCTTTCTTTCTTTCTTGTCGTTTCTTTCTTTCTTTCTTTCTTTCTTTCTTTCTTTCTTTCTTTCTTTCTTTCTTTCTTTCTTTCTTTCTTTCTTTCTTTCTTTACTAAATAGACGCGAGCCACAAAGGCAACCGTTTGGAGCTATTTGCGGACACCTCTCCAGGGCTGCTGGTCTTGAGCCCCGACAAGCTGACCGTCCGCAAGGGAGAGAATGGTGCAGGCCACACGCGGTGCAGGAATGCGCGAAAGTGGGATTCAGGTTCGCCCTGCTTTCTCCTTGTTGTTGCTTTTCGTTTTTTGTTCACAATACCAAACGCGAATACAGGCAAGCATTACTTTGAGGTCACCATCAAGCACACATCCAGCCAGATCTTCATAGGTATCATCCTTACGGACAGAGACACCCACAATTCTATTGTTGGCCATTCGTACGACTCTGGTATGCTCCTCTCTCTCTCTCTCTCTTTCGCTCCTTTCTTCTGCTCTCTGCTATCGGCTTTTTGCCCTCTCTCTCTCTCTCTCTCTCTCTCTCTCTCTCTGCCGTACGTCGTTCTATCTCTCGTTCTGGAAACTTCTCTTCTTTTATTTAATCTATTGGAATTGTTGAAAGGTTGGTGCGTGATACCATACACTGGAGTGCTTTTGGGCAATCACGGCAAACAGCAAGCGGAACCACAATCGCACGCTAACTTTAACGTAGGCGACGTCATTGGCGTGTACCTTGACATTGATGCTGGTTTGTTTTGTTTGCTTTGTTGTTGTGTTTTGTGTTTCTTTTCCTTCTGTCTCACATACCAAAACAACAAGGAGACTTGCTGTATTTTTGGAACTCAAGTTATCTGGTGGGCTTGAGAAATGCTGAAGAAATAAGAGAGCACAAGCCCTATTACGCTGCTGTCAGCCTCATGTTCCAAGACGAGGAAGTGACGTTCCGTTTTCCACCATCCATCCCTTCCTTTGTCAAAGACCATCTTGCAGCCACCAAACTTGCCCAGTGAACAGCACGCAACACCCACTTTCATCGATGATTTTACCTCTCTTTGTAAATAGCTGAAAGAGTAAGACGATTATTATAACAAAACATGAAGGAAAGCATTACTTTGAGGTCCTGGCTGTCTTGCATACCCACAACTGGATCTTTGCAGCAGCAGTCGTCATTGGAGTGTATCTTGACGTTGATGCTGGTTTGTTGTTTGTTTTTTTTCGTGTGTTTGTTAGTGTTCCCTTTTGTTTAAACAGACAAACACAAAACAACAAGGAGACTTGCTGTATTCTCATAACTCAGAGTATTAAGCGGGATGGAAAGACCGTAAGGACATTCGCGAGCAAACGCCCTATAACGCTGCCGTCCTTCTCATCCACAAAGACGAGGAAGTGAGATTCCGGTTTCCCATCCCTTCCTCTGTCCAACAACACGTTGAGGCATCCAAACCCAAGCTGGTGGGAAGTGAAGAGAGACGATAACGTGCAGCAGCTATCTGCTCTCATAATTATATTAATATTTAATGAGCAAGTAAAGCAAACAACAAAAGAAAGTTAGCGATGATTCAGGACCTGCCGCCAGAGTTACAGCTGGAGTGCTTGAAGTGGTTGGGAGCTGCTCCCGGTCGGGACTGGTTGCACTGCTGCTTGACCAGCAAATTCTTGCTTGGGCTCTGCCACGATGCTGCTCTTTGGCGTTACTTCTGCCGTCAACTGGGACAAGCGGAGGGGCCAGAACACACAGACGAACCTGTGAAGGACTGGAAGCAGCATTTCCTACATTGCATACGTATGGTTCTTGCCCTCTTCTTTCGCTTCCGTCTCTTTTGCTTCACTCTTTATTTCCAGCGATCGTTCATTTCTCCTCTTGGTCTTCTTTGCGTTGTGCTCTTCTCTTTATTTTTACTTCTTCTTCTTCGTTGTTGTTTTCTTGCTGGCTTGCACTTTTTGTTTCTTTGTTCCTTTGCTGAAGTGTGAGAGGCAGGAAACCATTTGGAGCTGTTTGAGGACTGCCAACCCGAAACGCTGAGCCTCAGCCAAGACAAATTGACCGTTCTGCAACAATCATCAGCGCACGGCCACATAAGATGCAGAAGTCGGCACAAGTGGGCTTCAGGTTTTTGTTTCTCTCTTCTCTTTTTCTTTCCTTGTTGCTTCGTTCTGCTCAGACATTGACTCTATGCACTTACTGCTGGCCTAACATATAACAGGAAAGCATTACTTCGAGGTCACCATCAAGGATACCCACAACCAGATCTTTATAGGCATCCTTCCAGTCGCAACGGCCATAACTGCGAGATCTATTGTCGGTCATGGCACCGCTGCGGGTATCAACACCGTTCCTGTCTTGTACTTTCTCAGTTTTTAACATATAGCTTCTTACCTTTTGGGAAGGATGGAGTTTGATACCCTACACAGGGATGCTTTTGGGCAACGGAGGCAAACAAAAAATAGAGCCGCTCAGAAGCGTGGTGCTGGAAGTTGGAGACGTCGTTGGAGTGTACCTCGATGTTGATGCAGGTTCTTTTCTTTATTCTTATGCTTGTTCTTGTTCTTGTTCTTATACTTCTTCTTCTTCTTGTTCTTGTTCTTCTTCTTCTTCTTCTTCTTCTACTTCTACTTCTTCTTCTTCTTGTTCTTCTTCTTCTTCTTCTTCTTGTTCTTCTTCTTCTTCTTCTTCTTCTTCTTCTTCTTCTTGCTTCTTTCGTTCGTTTTTTTTCTCTCTCTCTTTGCTTTCTTTACCAATATACCAAAGGAGACCTGCTGTATTTCCATAACGAAGCGTACTTGGTGGGATTGCAAGGCTGTCCCGACATTCGCGAGCAAAAGCCCTATTACGCTGCCGCAAGTCTCATGTTCCGCCACGAGGAAGCAACGTTCCGTTTCCCTCCGTCCATTCCCTCCTTTGTCCAACAGCATCTGAACAACAGCTGAATGCCGTGGTTTTTGTTTGTTTGTACATTTGAATAGTAAGGAACAAAGAAAAAAGAAATATGAAAATGGAAAAAAAAAGAAAAAAAAGAAAAAAGAATAAGAAAAAAAGAAGGAGAGAATGAACCGTTGACGGAGAAACAGGAGAAGGTTCGGTTACAGCTGTTGTTCCTCGTTTTCTTCCTCCTCTTCACCGCCTTTTTTCCTCGTCGTTGTGGCTTACTTATTCCTTCCAGCAAACTCTGGAATATTTGCTTTGAGATGGTGGATCGTTGCCTCATCACCTTTCACCAGTGCATGCATGGCCTCCACAAATGAGAGCTGCGGGTAGATGCTGCGAAGAAGCGCTTCCGCTTGTTTCCGTTGGTAGGCCTCCTCACCTTTCCCCTTGCTTTCTTCTATTATTATTTTTTCCCAATGAATGGCCGCCATCCTTGCTTTCATCGCTGCCAGTTCCTGCTTTCGCCTTCCCATGGTTTCTTCTTCTTCTTCTTCTTCCTTTCGTCTTCGTTTTTTTGCTGCCTGACTGTGTCCACCTGACGCACACCGTTCACACCCTCGCATGCAGTTCACGTGCACGTCATGAAGCTCATGTGTGCAACGGGTGCAGTCATGGGAGAATGTCCGCTGGCAACCGTTTGTGTGACGACAAGCCAATGGGTCGGAGGGGGGAGCTTTCCCGGTGGTCTTTCCTTCCCACCGTTCGCAGGCAGCACAACCCTTGCCGCAGTCATGATAGCGGCTAACCTTTTCATGCCGCCAACTGGCATAGTGACTCGCGTATTGGACGCGTTGACCCGTTTTTCCGGTGTGTGTACAGTTCTCATGCGTACAGCGCCAGCCTTCCATCCGTGCCGGCCTTAAGTCTCTTAAAAGGGACTTGTTTTTCTTCTTTGTTGTTTCTTTTTTTGTTGCGCTAAACGAATTCCAAGAAAAAAATTTAGAAATTTCGTAAAAAATTGCAAGATCCGAAATGACGTCATTTTGAATCCTGCTAATTTTTAGAGAAATTTCTTGAAAAGTGCAGAGTTTATGCTGAAGTGCTGCAGTGCATGTCGGCAAAAACATTCCGTGACGTCACCCGTTACGGTAACGCTGACGTCAGGCGCAATGCTGACGACAAAGAAGTGAATGGAAATGGAACGAAGGGATGGAGCATTCGAGAAGAAGGGAGAGGAAGCGGACGAGCAAGAGCCCCTAATGGGCGCTGGGCCACAAGCAACCACTCCTCTCTCTGCTCGAGATGTAGTTGGTTGGGTCTTTTTCTTTCTCTTTCTCTCTCCATTTCTTCTTTCTCTCTATTCCTTCTTTTTTCCACTTCTTCTTGCTCTTCTTCTTGTTGTTCTTGTTGTTGTTGTTGTTGTTGCTCTTCTTCTTCTCCATCTTTTTTTCTTTTATTTCTTACAACACCCTTTGCAATAAAATAACCAATATTAGGCCTAATATCTGTGATCCAACAAATGGAAACACATATGCTGCAGGTGAAACAACGACTACAAGCAGCAGCTCCTCCTCCTCCTTCTTCTCAAAAGGTTTTTTCCTCTCTTTCCTTCTTTTCGTTTTCTTTCTTTCTTTCTTCTCTTCTTACAAGCAAAAAAGCAAAAGAAGAGAGGAAGACGGATCAAAAAATGGATGCATAAATACGTGCTGCTGTTTTCTGTGTTGTGGCAGCTGCTCAACCTGGCAGTGCTTTACCTCACTGAACGAAGCTCAAAGCAGCAACAAACGAACAAATCCACCGTTGATATAAGTGCTGGTTTGTTTTTCTTTCCTAAGTCCTTCTTGTACTGTTTCATTCTTCTTCATATTTATTCTTCTTACTTCTGCTTTCTGCTTTTTCGTTCTTCGTGATGTTCTTCATCTTTCTTCTTCCTCTTTTTTCTTTCTTCTTGTGTTTCTTCTTCCTCTTATGTAATGTTGCTTCTCTACAATCTCAAAATAGGAGTAATGATCATTTTTCAAACTGTACATCTTTTGCTGATTGTTATAATGTCCATAAAACTGACAAAACAAGGTTCCACTTTTTAGTGGTTGCAGTTTTTATTATCACTAACCATATAACCATTTTGTTTCTATCACTTAGTGTTACATAACACTGCGCCAACGATCTTTCTGGCTTCAAGTTATCTCTCCACTATACTTCTCTTTGCCGGAATCTATTCTCTTATGTATGTATCACTTTTTCTTGCTCCGCTGCTCTCTCTCTCTCTCTCTCTCTCTCTCTCTCTCTCTCTCTCTCTCTCTCTCTCTCTCTCTCTCTCTCTCTCTCTCTCTCTCTCTCTCTCTCTCTCTCTCTCATTCATCATTCTTCTTGTTCTTTGCTCAACTTTAATGATTCATATAAAATAGTTATCGAGTGGACGAAGCTGCTTTCTCCAACGTGCATGCTGAAGAATACGACGAGGTGGAGGCCATCATCGTCTTCGTTCGCCTCCTCTATTTCAGCACGGCCACCATGACGACGGTCGGGTTTGGCGACATTCATCCCCAACTCTGGTACTCCAGTTTGGCCGTCTTGGGGCAAATGCTCTTGAGTGTGGTCTACACCTCCGTCATCTTCGCCAAGGGAACGAGCTACTTCATGGTCACCCAGTCGCCGCCTCGGCAACGCCTTCCATCGGCCATTAACTCTTAGAGCTTGTCTCAGCAGCAAGAGAACTCTTGTTTGTTTTATTCGAAATTTTTGGGGAACGGGTGGAATCGAAAGCTGTCCAAGTTTTTTGCCAGCTAGTTGCGCTGAAAAACCGTGGACAAAATTGGTTGTCTTGACAGCAGGCACCGATTTATTTTTTTTATGGTACATCCTTGCGAAAATCCGTCCGCAACCACCGGGAGTCGAACCGGAGGACGGTGGTGCGAAAAAAGGAAAATAATCTCAAATAAGGATATATTTAATTAAATTAGTGGGAAATCCCACAGAAAACAAGCGGCAAACAGCTTTCGATTGGCCAATATTATCCGTTGAATTCAACAACACGTTTGACAGTGGTATAGATGAGGCACCAAAAGAAAAAAATAAAACACAGAAGAAGAAGAACAGAAAAAAAAAACAAATGGTGGAGAAAGAGAAGAAGAACAAAGCCCAGGACTGGGAACTCGCTGCCACGAAACCACATTCGGACGGCTTTGAAACGGCGGACAAACAAAAGGAAGACGTCGGAGAGAGGTGCGAGGAGGAGGAGGCTGGGGCCAGGCGGATCCGCCAACCTTTGGCCTCGGATGAAGAGGAAGAGGACAGCGAGGATTGGTCGCCTGCGGAAGGAGAGAGGGAGGGAGTGGGAGGGAAATCTTCTGCTGCTTCGTTCCTTAGCACTGGCGGTGCTTTTGCTGTGTTGGAGAAGAAGGCGGAGGACAGCAAGGAGGAGGCCTCCAACGACAAGGGCTCCTACGAACGAAGAGGGAGCACCTCCACCATGACCACGCTGAGGGAGCTTCTCCACGGCGATGCCACGAGATGTAGGTTACCCTCCTCTACTTCTCTTTCTCTCGTTTTTTTCCTCACTCGAAGCTCTCGTTCACTCTCCTCTCTCTTTACTTGTTCTCTCTCTTCTCGTTCTCTCTCTTCTCTCCTTCTCTCTTCTCTCTTTTCTCTTCTATTTCTCTCGTCACTGTCTCTCTGTTTCTCGTCTCGCTTCGCTCTCTCTCCTTCTCTCTCTTTGCTTGTCCTCATGACTCACTGTCATTGTCCGTTTGAAACCAGCAACATTCGTGGAGAAGCGAGAAAAGCAAGCAAAGAAGAAGTCAAGGGATAGTCGCAAGGAGAGCTGTGTCAATGGGATTCGACGTGGACTGCGTATCACCGCCCGTGTCATCATGTGGCGGGCTCCGCTCGTTGGATGGTTCCCCTTTATTCCTCTCTGTGCCATTCTTTTATTCTTTCTTGGGCTTGGTACATGTGCTTTCTTTCTTCCATTCTGTTTCTAATGCTCACATTTTGTTGTTTTTTCAACGTATAGCGTTTATCTTTCTTCGCGTGTTGGATGAGGACGAGGTGGCCTCCGTCAAAGTGTACTGGTGGATGTTTTGGGTTGTGTTCCTGATAGGAACATTCGTGTTGCTGCAGGCCATCTTTGCGTTGATAAAGCTTTTGGTGAAGAAGACCATCACCGTTCTCTTTCCAGAGAGTCAAATCTATTACTACACCAAAGACGCGTTTTTCTATCTCGCTGCAACTGCATGGGGTTTGTTTGTTTCGCTCTTTTGTCGTTTGTTTTTTGTGTGTGTTTCCTTCTTGTCGTTTCTTGTCGTTTCTTTCTTGTCGTTTCTTTCTTTCTTGTCGTTTCTTTCTTGTCGTTTCTTTCTTTCTTGTCGTTTCTTTCTTGTCGTTTCTTTCTTTCTTTCTTTCTTTCTTTCTTTCTTTCTTTCTTTCTTTCTTTCTTTCTTTCTTTCTTTCTTTCTTTTCAGCCAGAAAGGTTCGTTTTATGCTTGTCTGACTCAATGCCAACAGCAATTCTGCAATTGGCAACGTTTCGTTCAGCAAGCAACATTCTGTTGGAAGGGATCGATGACGACGGGTTCTTCTGGGTTAACCGCATTTTGATCCTCATTTTGGTCATCGCCATCATTCGTACGATTCTGTTGCTCATCGTCAAATATATCCTCGGTGGGTTCCCTCTTGTTCTCCTGTTTCTCTTCGTCAACGAGGTATTAAGACTGACTTTCGTTTCAATACAAAAAAAAAAGCCAAGTACAATCAACAACACTTTTGGTCTAGTATCAGAGCATACCTCTTCCAAGAGAAGGTCATCTACAGTTTAACGTCAGGCAAACGCAAACGGCGCAAATATTCTTCTCCCGAGAACGATGGCGATGATAGCAGCGATTACGGTGAACTGAAACGAGATAAAAAGAAAAAGACAACGAAGAGAGGCGGTGGAAGTTATATAGGAATGTCCAGCGGGAAGATACATTTGCAGGGTTATCAGTTCGGAAAGGCTTGGAAGTATATCTCAAAGAATGCTGACCAACGCAAAGACCTCCATTGGCTTGAGAGGTTGGTCCATCTCTTCAACCACTTCATCGTGTTGCGTTTTATTCATCCATGTTAAAAGACAAACAGAGACAACGGTATCGGATGAAGCGGTGGAGGAAGTCGCAGATAAGCTCATGCGACTGCTCGACTACAAACGAAGAGGATACTTTACGCTCCATGAAATACAATCCTATTGGGGAGAAACCGAGAAGGCGAAACGAGTATTGGATATGTTTGACCTGGTTTGTGTTTCTTTTTTCGTGTGTTTCTTGTTCGTTTTCCACTATTCCTTATTATTATTATCCTCTTGCTTTCACTGTGTGTATGTGTGTGGATAGACTCGGACTGGAACGGTGACGAGAGAAGAAGTTGCGGCGGCCATTCACAAAGTGCCCATCGAGCGGAAGCGATTGGCAAGCACTCTGCGTGACCGGGAGTCCATCGGCAGAGTTTTGGGCAGAGTGGTATCGAGCGTGTTTTGGGTCATTATGTTCATCTTTGCTCTGTTGCTGTTTGGTGTAGACTCTGATACGTACGTGTTCTTTTTCTTTTATCCGTATTTTGTTGTTAACAACCGCATTAAGGCTGTTGGTACCGTTTGGAACCGTGTTCTTGGGTTTGTCCTTCATCTTTGGAAACTCTTTGAAGAACATTTGGGAAGCCATCATCGTCATTTTCATCAACAAACCTTTTCAAGTTGGAGACAGGTTCGCTTTCGGTGTTATTTTTTTTCAAGTTTTCTTTTTCGAATGTCTAACGAAGAGCAATACATATTTCAGGATCAACTTAGGGCAACCGACCGACCTAATCATCGAAAAGGTTAATCTTTTTACCACTTGGGCCTACACACCAGGTTTGTTCTTCTTCTTCTTCTTCTTCTTCTTCTTCATTATCATCTTCTTCTTTTTCTTCTTGCTCAAGTGTTGGTTATTCATTTACTTATTGGTAACAACAACAGACAATAAGCTGATAATATTGTCGAATGCCGCGCTGTTCAACAAAGATATCACGCAATTGAAACGCAGCAGAAACTATGTAGTTTCTCTCAACGTCATCGTGCATGCCAGCACCTCCTCCGCCCTCATCACCACTTTTCAGCAACGCCTCATCGATTGGTGTCGCACGGATGAGGTTTGCTCTCTTCCCTCCATTCACTCTGCTCTTCTCTCTGCTCATCTCCAACCTCGCTTCTCAAACAAAGGCACCATGGGACGTGGATAACCTTCTGTTTTGGGTGGGAGTGCCCGACACCCTTAGTCGATTAACGTTGAGCGTGTGGGTGGAGCTGAAAGGCATCAACTGGGCCGTACCGTCGCTTTACATTCACCCGCGAACAAGAATGTGGATCGCCATCGAAGAGATATGCAAAGAATTGGGGATCGTTTACATGGAACCTGATCAACGCATCCTGTTGGAGAGGGTGGAACAAAGGATAAAAGCGAGGGCTCTTCCCTCGGCACAAGATGGTGATGAGTCATGTTCGAGCACGTCATCGTCTGCTTCCCGAGATGAAGATGATGAAGGGGAAGCGGGAGGAAACGAAAAGGCTCGGTTGCTAAGACAGAGAAGTCAGCGTGGAGATGAGAGAAAGGAAAAAGGAAAAGAGAAGCAGGAGCCATCAACAACTGTCGCTGAACAGCAACGAATGAAGCGCGAATGAAATGAAAACGAATTCATTTTTTGCTTTATTTACCACCAAGAAGAAAATGGTCTCCAGAATGCAGAAGCAGCAGATGAGTTTTGAGTTGATGTGTTTTGCGGATTGGAGAATGTAGCTGAGTTCCAGAGAGAAGAGAAGGCAGAAGGAGCAGATGTTTGCGTTGAAGCTGGATATGTACAACCACTGCTCAAATGCATTTCTAAATCTGTTATCGAAATATATGCATAAATACAAAGCCTCAAAAAACAAATGATAAACGAAGAACAAGATGAAGAAAAGAATGAACCTTTGTACTTGATACACTTGTTACATCGATCGCATTGCTCTGTGCGATTGCCACAGTAATCTTTATGGCTGTCCAACTCCACAGCGCGTTGGGCGAGGTTGCAATAGGGGCATCGCTCCATTCTGTAGATGCATTTCTCCTCCAGATGGCGCGGTAGTTCATCCATCTCCATTTTCTCTCCACAATCTTCACATTCCGTCTTTTATGGTTTGTATTGTTAGTCAGAGAGAGAAAAGAGAGAAAGAGAGAGAGAGAGAGAGAGAGAGAGAGAGAGAGAGAATGAAGTACCAAAGCATGAAACTCATCTTCGTGTTGTTGACGTTCTGAGAGGCGAACAGCATGTCCACATTTGAGACAGCAATAGTTATGTCGTTCACAAAATGCAGAATGCATTGCCAACGATGCAATAGGGATATCTCTTTTACTTTTTTCAAAAAAATTAGAAACAAGAGAGAGAGAGAGAGAGAGAGAGAGAGAGAGAGAAGATAGTAACAAAAGGATTACCATGTTGGACAAGGACTAGTCTCAATGTTGGAGGGACCGTTGTTGCTTGTGGATGGATCGTTGAGACGATATCCTTTTGATTGCTCTTTTCCCGCTTCTTTCTCTTTCTCTTTCGGTTCCTCTGTAATACATTTTTACCAGTTAATCACAATAACGAGAAAAGTAAAGAAAACAGAAAGAAGACAAATAGTACGTTTTGCATCAGATGCAACAGCAAAGGAGGAGGCAGGAACGGTAGTAATACGAAGAAACTCGACCTCTATATCAACGTTATTGATGTCTATACAAGGTTCTGGTCTTGTCTCTAACACGTCAAAGAAAAATGGTTGCTTGTCAAACTCTATACATATTCTGTCTCCTTCCTTCAAAGCAGCAAAGTTTCGCAAAACTGTCTCAAAACTTTTAGGAAGATATAAGATATAAGAATTGGAAAATAACTCAAATGGAGAAAACACAAGACAAAGAAAGACGCTCATAGGTTTTGGATCGGGGCAAAGTTTGTAGAAGCCCTCATCCTGAGCTTTGAACTTCACAAACGTTCCTTTAGGCAAGCCACGAACCAGTCGCACGTTCAGTGGCTGCCCTTCCTCCAATAACAACGTCTCCGTCATCCAAGAGGGAATGTAGACGTGACTTTCCTCCGCCATAAACTCCATCACGCCCCCAAAGGTGGTTCTGCCATTGGAAGCGTTTAGAAGCTCAAATATGAGTGGCTGGTGTTGTTCCATCACATCCTTTGTGACTATCTCCTGAAGAGCTGATGGTGGTAAAAGTACTGTTGAACGGAAGAGGCAAGACAAAATTGGTAAGCGAGAAATAGAGAAGAAGAAGAAGCAAAAGCACAAGCACAAGCACGAAGAAAGGGAAGAGGTACTTTTGCCGCTGTAGTTCAAATCCAAACGATCTTTGAAAGAAGCAGAGTTGCAGCAATAAATACGATAAAAGCCATCACGCGCAGAAAGCGCTTCATCGAGAGAGTAAGGCGGAGATTCTGGCGGGAAGACTCCTATGCCTTCGTCCACCAGTTTTGTTTTGATGAGTGTTGCCATCGATGCTAACGTTTGAACTGTTGCAGTACGAAGCAAACAAAAAAGCAATATTAAAAATTTGGATATGAATGAAAAGAGGGGAAAAAGGAAGAGAGAGAGAGAGTGAGAGAGAGAGAGAGAGAGAGAGAGAGAGAGAGAGAGAGAGAAGAGGGAAAGGAAGAGAGAGACAGAGAGACAGAGAGAGGAGAAAGGAAGAAGAGTGAGGAATAGAGAAGAGAACATGGAGAGAGAGAAGAGAGAGAGAAGAGGAAAAAGAGAGAGAAGAGAGAAGAAGAGAATAGAGAAGAGAATAGAGAGAGAGAAGACAACGAGGAGAAATAAGCAAGAAGAAGGAGAGGGTAAAGACAAGACAACTAACTAGGAGTCCATTCACTCGTCGAGAAGAGGTCAAGGTGTATATTGCCGCCAGCGTCCACCACCGAAGAGGAGGAAGGGGAAGAGAGCAAGAAGAAGGGAGAGGGCATCAAGCGCGGCCTAACCACCCGCACGCTGCTCGGAGGACGGATGGGATAGTCCTCATCGAAGCGAAACTCCAGCAGGACGTGCGGCGGCAACGCCTCCTCCCCTTGGCTCTCCTCCTCTCCTCCGCGTGGGCAGCGCAGCTCCAGGTCACGAGCGATGCGAGAGTCGGGAAAGAAATCAAAGAGGCGGACGTGCCAGTGAAAGAGATCGTCTGCCACTGGTTTGGCCACAAAACCCTTTGTTTATGTTCCCACAAAACAAACCAAAACAAAAGGGGGAAAATCGAAAACGAAATGAGAATGAGAATGAGATGAGAAACAAAAAGAGGAAAAAAAAAAAGAACCGATTTGAGACAACGATCGACGTCCAAGCAACGCTTGAGCTCGTTGAAGAGGCGGTCGTTGGCTTTTCTCAGGCCGCCACCACCCCCACCACCAGAAGGCAATGGCCTCTGAGCTTGTGGTTGTTGTTGTTGTGGTTGTTCCATCTTTTACGTTTTTATTTTTTTATTTTTTTTTTGGATTTTGACGAAATTGCAAATTTCATCGAAATTTACTGGTAAACGTCATCAGCTCTCTCCTGTCTAATGACGTCATTCGTCGCTCCTGTCCTGGCTCCTGTCCTCCTGCATGCATCTGCTGTTGCTCTTTTCTTCTTTTCCTCCAACACGAAGGAGAAGAAGAAGGAAGAAGGGAAGCAACATTATGATGAAGAAGAAGAAGAAGAAGAAGAAGAAGAACAAGAAGAAGAAGAAGAAGAAGAACAAGAAGGAAGAAGAACGAAAGCAAAGTGGCATAGGGGCCACGATTCTTGCGATTCTGGCCTGCATCCACCAACATTGAGGGGTGGGGTTCTCCCAGTCTTTAGTGTTTCTTCGTTTGCTTCAACCCTTCAGAAAGCATGGTCTTCCTCTCCTCTTTATCGCGCAAACGGAAAGAATATATTTATAATAAAATAAAAATAAACGAACAGAAAAGAAAAGAAAAAGAAAGAAACGATCTTACTCTCATTCTTTACACGAGCTGTGCTCTCTTTCTGGCGAGAGGGCACTTGCACTTATCCCGCAACAACGCCGCGAACGCATCGCACAGTATCAACTCGCACGGCGTCAACTCCGAGGCCGCGACCGACGGAGCGGAACCCGACGAGGCCGCCGCACTCGGTCCAGGTGTGGTCTTGCGCCATGTTTGCTGTTGACCGCGTGCTGGCGTGGAGGCTGCTGGGGTTGCGCTCGAGGACGGAGCAGAAGTCGAAGTGGAGGATGTGGATGCAGCAGAAGTCGAAGTGGAGGAGACTGGGGTGGTGGCGGCGGTCGTCTTTGGCTCTTCTTGCTTTGGGGTGGCAGCAGAGGTAGGGGATGACGAGGAGGAAGCAGACGAAGGCGAGGGGGATGGAGAGGGAGAAGCAGTGCTCGAGTTGGTGTTGCTGTTGCCATTGGTGTCGGAGGACGATATCGGCGGAGAGGAGAAGGACTGGGACAGGCGAGCCACATTGGACACGGACGGCGAGAGTGAAGAGGCTGGCGTCGATGAAGACGGGCTGCTGGAGCGAATGGAAGCACCGCCAGCAGAAGCAGCGCGATGACTGGCAGAAGCACTAGCAGCGGCAGCGGTAGGAGTGGTGGCAGTTCGAGGAGACAGGGTGTCTTTCGCTGCGGCTGGAGCAGAGGAGGAGGAGGACGATGGCGATGAGGATGGAGCCGCGCTCTCTCCATCGTTGGAAGAGACATTAGTGCGAGGAGCAACAGCGCCTTCCTGGAAGCCTTCAAAGTAATTGCCTTTGAGAGCAAAGAGCTGTTTAAAGTGAGGCTTACCTTTTGTTTTGTTTATTTATTTTTAGTTGTTATCATCGTAAGAAAGAAGGAAAGAAACGACAAGAAAGAAACGAACGACAAGAAACGACAGAAAGCAAGAAAGCAAGATAGAGGGACAAGGAATTTTTTTAAAAAAAGCAGGAGAGCAGAAGAGGAAGTGAGTTACTTACAGTAAAACTTGCCGTTGAGGCTGGCATAGTTGCCGAGCTTCAAAGTGCAGCCACAGTGAGTACACTTCAAACATGTCTTATGGTAGTAGTGCCCGTCGGCTTTTTTTTTTAAGTTTGTTTTTTTTTTTAAACCAGAGCATACTCAAAACAAAAATCACATCCACCAACAGAAAAAAAAAAAAACAAAATCTTTTCTTTCTAACCCGAAAAATAAAAGATTCTCTCTCTGGAAGAGTGATTTTAAAAAAAACTAAAGTCCAAACCTTTGGTGCCTTCCATGGGATAAACCGTCTTCTGACAAGCGGCACATTTCTCGGCTCCGCCAATGAAACTCATCTCTGTGCTTTGCGCTTGTTCTTCTTCGCTTGCCGGTCGCTAAAGTTTTGTTATAATGATTTTCTCTTCGTCTTCGTTGTATTGTATTGCAATAATGTTGTTTGTTATCCGTTGAAAAAGCATTTGCTTCTCCGATCCATCGGGCCAATCAAAATCATGAATTATACGGAATTTTCATGCAAAACATAGATCAGATGCAGATTGTCCAATTGAAAATCAGAAGATGATTTTAGATGATTGGAGAAGAAAAAATTACCTCATCTACTGTTTGATTTACGATTGGTTGCAACAGCAAAAAATATCAAACAGTAGGCAAGAGAAAGCGGAGGGATCATTATGGCTTATGTTATCAAGCCAAGGAAGAGCTCGGTGAAGCTGACCCTGCCCATCACCGCCACGCTGAAGGATGGCCGGACGACCCTGGAACTGGACTACATCAAGGAGGAGGAGCACGAGGTCGTCCGGGCCATGCTCAACGAGGTCATTGAGGAAGGCATGACCTACCCGCAAAGGGAGGTGTTGGACCCGCAGGAGTTCCGGGAGTACTTCCTCAAAGCGGACGCTTTCGTGGCTCGCCTGGTGGAAGGAGGCGAGAGTCCCTACGAAGTGGTTGGCACTTTTTATATCAAGCCCAACTTTCCAGGTTTTACCTTCTTTTTATGCTTTCATTTTTTCATTTTTTTTCGTTCTGTTTTGTTTTGTTGTTGTCTGAAAAGGTTTTGTTTGTGTTTGCAGGAAGGTGTGACCACATTTGTAACGGCGGTTTCATTGTAAAGCCAGCTTATAGACAACTTGGCATAGGTATTTCCTTTTTTTTTTTGTTCTTTTCACCTTCTCTTCGTGTTTTCTCATGTTGGTGTGTTGCTCATATTCCTCTTCTTCTTCTTCTTCTTCTTCTTCATCTTCTTCTTCATGTTTCTTCTTACTCTTGTCTTCAAACAAAAGGGCGTGCCATGGCAGAACATTTCTTGGACTTTGCTCGAAGGCTAGGCTACCGGGCCGCCATGTTCAACCTTGTATTTGCCACCAACCTCCCCTCCCTGCGCCTCTGGCGGTCTCTCGGCTTCAAGGAGATCGGCATCGTGCCGCGTGCCGGCGAGTTGGCCAACGGCCGCTTTGTCGATGCCCATCAGTTCTACTATGATCTCACCGGTGCCACAGAGAATACCGCCCAGTAATTCTTGTCGACTTTCAACGCCAACTCGTGCACAAACTGTTGTCTTCAAATCAAATTTTGTCGACACTTCGATGATGTCATCTCCCGCCAAAACTAGCCGTTAAAGGTAACCGTTACAAAACGGGCGCTGCAAGAGGTCTCTCAAATAAACAGTGCCGCTTCGTTCTTTTTCCGACTTGTTCAAAGTACAAACAACAAAAACATACTCACATACCCACCTAAGCAATGCCTCGCGTCACCAGCTCCCCCATGAAGCCCTCCGCCTCTCGCATGTACGCAGAGATTTGCAAGGAGGCCAAGGACGACTGCAACAGTGAGCGAAGAGCCACACGACAACAGCACGGCCTCGTCAAGAAGCTCAACTACAAGCAGTTTGGCAGCGAGGGCGTCGTCGAGTCAGCTCCCAGCGAAAAGAAGTCCATCAGGCGGTCTCAACGCTCTTGAACAGTTTTTGGTGTATGATGTTTAGCAAAATTAATTGAGAGCAACCGAGAAAAGAGTGAAGGGAAGAAAGAAGATCTCTTGGATTCCTTTGTAAATATATGATTGAACACAGATGACTAAGGCGGCGCCTTACAGATGACTGCTTTTTTGTATTCAACTTTTTTGTTGATGATTTTTTTCTCCAACGTTTATTCAGATAATCGAAAAAGTTCACAATTAAAAATTAATATAGGGCCACAAAAAAAAAAAACCAAGAAAAGGAACACCTCTACCAAAAGCAATGGAGCCCACATCGTTTGCCCGGAGAAGGCAGAACCGGTTGTTCGAAGTGGCCACACAGGACATGAACCCTACCGTGCAGCAAGAACTTCATAGGTTATTTTTTTTATTAAAAAAAAAACTCATCTCTTTGTTTTATCATTTTCTTAGCCTTTTTTTTCTTTTGTTTTTTCCACATGTTTTACGTTCAAACAGGAGAGCAAGCGTCGACCTGCGAAAGGCTGTAAAGCCAGAACGACACGGGCACATGTTCGAATGGTTCGTCGTTGTAGGCCTGCCCGCTCGAGAGAAAAGAAAAAGCGGCTTCGCGAACAACAAAACCTCTCCTTCCGATCAACCGCAAGTGCTCTATACGTATCCACAGAGAGACAAAGAGAAAGAGGAAGCAGAAGGGGACAAGAAGAAGAGACAAGAGTTTGCAGAGCCGTATGAACAGATACTTCATTTTTGCTTTCCGAATGGAGTGAAACCTTCCAAGTTATCTTCCCACGGTTTTTCTTCTCTCTCTCTCTCTCTCTCTCTCTCTCTTGCTCTCTCTCGCTTTTCTCTCTTGCTCTCTATGCTGCTCTGCTGCTTTGCTTCTCTCTGCATAACTGGCTTTAACCACCCACAAGTCCGCGAAGAAGAGATCTATCGCGTGCTGTTTAGTCGCATGGAGGAGCTGACGGACGAAGCCAATTCCTTCATCTTCACGATGACCACTGCTGAAAACGTTCTTCTCTACGGCATTTGCATTCTTAAACCCGACATCCCAAAAGTTCGTCTCTCTTTTCTCTATGCTTGTCTTTCGTTTTTTTGTTCTCACTTCGTCTTTATCTGTTGTTGTTATAAGTTACGTGCAAGTTTCTTCGACACGATAGACACAACAACCATAACAGCTACAAAAGTACTTCCGGCGTTGTTCCAAAAGAAGTCGCGATTGGTGTCGGCACCTCGTTGTTACTGTCTGATCACTCGCTTTCCTTTCTTTAAGCTTCACTTTGACGTTCTCTCTAGGTTTCTTTCTTTCTTCTTCTTCTCCTTGCTTCACTCTGTTCTTTCGTTTATAAAATGATCCCTTCATAGTATTATTGCATATGAGCGAACCTATATTACCTCGTTGATGGCTCACACAAAGGCAAATACTACAACGTTGCTGAAAGACGAGAAGGCCAAGGCCCTCCAAGAAGTCAACCAATTACTTTTAACTTATCATAGCCTTACTCGCAGTCAACTCAAGAACATTTGCCCGGTAAATTCTTTTGTATGCCTTTGAAATCTTTGTCTTCTCTTCTTACTCTCTTATACGTATCAACCAGGAAGGAAAAGAGCACACCATGTTGGCAGAATGGGCGCTACCGTTGCTCTTTCGGCAACTGGGGTTAAAGGAAGTAATGATGTTGTTACGTGCCCTGTTGCAGGAATGCAAAGTTCTTTTTGTGTGTCAGACGCTTGGAACTCTTTCTGCCCTTGGGTAATTCTTTCTTTCCTTCTCTCTCTCTCTCTCTCTCTCTCTCTCTGTCATGTTGTTTTGCTTCTTCGCCATTAACAATGAGAACAATGGTATGTAGACTTGGTGCATTATCTTTGCTTCGGCCATATACGTGGCAAGGCACTTTTATTCCCATTCTTCCGCATTATCTCGAAGAGTGTGTAGACTCTCCTGGTACTCTTATCCCTCTTTTTGATTATGCCATATTCATCTTCGATCCGCTTTTCATTTGCTTATATCTTTGGTATCATAAAACTCTGCAGTGCCCTATATAATTGGCATTCAACAGCTGTCTGCCTCCCAAAAGCAACACCTCTCCAGCGATTGTCTAATCTTCGATCTCAACTCCTCCTCCAACGACGATCTTCGTAATGGTTGCGAGATGATTCTTCCAAAAGATTTGCCTTTGCATGCGTTACCCGATGAAGACTCTTTGCGAGCTAGTTTAGAGCCGCATCATAGAAACTTCTCTTTTCAAGAGAGACGCTCTTTTTCTCCGCATTCTTCTCCTTCGTCTTCACGCTCGTCTTCATCACCCTCTTTATGCACATCTGCCTCTTCGTTATCTTCTCCTGCTTTATCACCATCTGCTCGTTCTTCTATATCTTCTTCTTCTCCTTCTGCTGCTTCACGTTCATCTTCATGCTCTTCCCTCTCATCATCTTCTTCATCTCTATCATCTTCATCTTCTTATTCTTCGGCAGAAATGATGAAGGGAGAACGTAGAAGAAATATAGCAAGCATCCAACAAGTACTCTCCATTCTGAAAGGCTATAACTACGGTGTGATAGAAGAAATCATGATCTTCTCTCAAATGTTTAGTCAAAGTCTTTCTCTCTTCGAAGAAGAAGAAGAAGAACAAGAAGAACAAGAAGAACAAGAAGAAGCTCCTTCTCTGTCTCTTTCCACAAACGAAAACAAAAGAGCTGATGACACAAAAACAAAAAAAACAACAGAGAAAATGCAAGTAAAGAAAGTAAGAACGAAGCAACAGGACCAAGAAGAAAGTAAAGAACTCTTGGAAGCAGCCTTTTATGCTCCCAACTTGATGGACTTTAGCGATGCCACTCATCTCTCTCGTTTGGTCTCTTTCTTCCCTTGCTCACAACAACCGTTTATGCTCGCTCTCCTTCAAACTCAACAATTCGTCGTCTTCTCGGAAGATCTTTTGGACATGATGCAAAACAAAGAACGGTTCATCCAAAAGCTTTGTTCTCAAGAGATCTCCTCGTTGCTCGCTCGACATTCCTCTGCTTTCATTTCCTCTCCATCATTTTCTTCTCCGTCTTCTTTTTCTTCTCCTTCTATGATGCAACCAAGAAGAAAGAGTTCAGTGTTGATATCGCCGGAACACTTTTTGGAGAGATTGGAAGTGATGATGAAGAAAGAGGAGGAACAGAAGGAAGCAGCCAAAAGTCTGTTGACGATCTACATCAATCATTTACACTCTGAAATTGAGGAAAGAGAGAAAGATGCTTTGCAGAGAACCATCGTGGAGGTGGATGAAAGGATCAAGTACTTGCAGCAACAAGCAAAATTCTATAGAAACCTTCTTCGAGCCCAACAACGAATACAACAACACTACACAGAAACAGAAGAAGAAAGTGAAGACACAAAGGTAGAAAGAGACGAGGAAGAAGATGTCTATGATGAACAGAGTATGTGAAGGGGCAAAAAGAGGAATATACATCTCTCTCTCTTTCTCCATGAAGTAGATTACTTTTCTTTCTTGGAGTCGGTGCCATTCGGTTGTTGATGTTCTTCCTCTCCATCCACAAGCACTTCTTCCTCGTGAAACTCGGCTTCAACGGCGCGAATGGCGGCATCTTTGACGGCCTGTCTGCCAACGCGTTTGGTGACGATGACGCTGCCTTTGACGACCTGCTTGAGGCCATCCACGGTTTGGTGCATGGTGCCGTCGATCCTTTCCTCATTGGCCAACAAGAACCGTCTTATCACGTAACGATAGACCAATTCTGCTCCCTTTATCGTTACGTTTTTGTTGGTTGTTTATCGATTGTCGTTGAAATGTTGTTGTGTATCGATTGTATTTGAAAATTTGGGGTTTGTTGTTGTTTATCAAGAATCGTTGGAATGTGTAATTATTGTTGGGAATTATCGATTGTTGTTGATATGTTTGACAAACATTTTTGTTTTGTTAATAAAAAAGAGATGAGAAAGAAAAAGAGAAAGAGAAGAGAAGAGACAGAAGAGAAAGAGAGGAGAGACAAAAGAAGCGACTACAAACCATAGTTTGAGGCAAAAGACACCAAACGAGGAAGATCAGCTTGAGCGGGTAGTAAAACGGCAGCCAGTAGACCAGACGATCAGAGAAGTACTCAATGACGGAGAAGAAGGCGAACACCACCCAGTAGGTCAGCCACTGCGTGTCGTCCTCTTTGTCGATGGACTCGATGGCCTTGAAGGAGGCGTAGGCAGGGTAGATGAAGCCGACGAGGTTGGTGAGGAAGGAGTCGAGAATGCCGCAGAGGACCACCAACACCAGAAAGACAAACGAGCCGGCCACGAGGTAGAACTTGGAGAGACCGGTTTTGTCCTGGACGACCTGCAGAAAGTCGAGCTTCTCGCAGTCTTTCTCCAGTTGGGTTTTGAGTTCTGTGAGCTTGTCCATTGGGAGGGGTCCGGTCTTTGTCGCTTTTGTCTTCTCTAAAAAAAAAAATAAAAAAATTGCGGAAGGGAGATAAAATGTAACAGATTATTAATCAATCCACCAATCAGAAATCAAAATAAGCAGAATTTTTCGATTTCAGATAGGTCGTTTGATTTTTGATCTAGCAACAATCTTTTAATCCATGTTCCGAGACGGAAGGGAGCTTAGGTGCAGCAAAGAACACCAGGGAGAAGCTGAGCGAAGGGACGTAAACGTTACGAACAAGGGTAGAATGCATCTCCAAACAGGCAGAAAAACAAAGGCGAAAGAGGAAGAAAACACCAAGGCAGTTCAGCAGCAAGGAGCACAGACGCTGAAATCCACGGGGCAAACTGCTAGAAAACTCTTCCCCACCTGACAAACCCATCAACTCTTTGCTATAGTATTTAAAGGAAACGCTTTCTTGCCTCACTTCATCGTTCAACTACATCAACAACAACCAACAACAACAACAACTACATCAACAACAAACCAACAACAACAACAACAACAACAACGAAAACAATGCCAACTTCAATGAAACTCTTGTTGAGCGTGCTGTTTGGCTTTCTTTTGGTGTCGGCTGCTCTTGCCGCTCCCAACAGGAAGAGAGGCGTCAACTACGGCAGCGGCGACGTTTCCTACGACGGCGACGACGTGACCTATGACGGCGGAGACGTGAGCTACGATGGCGGCGACGTTTCCTACGATGGCGGAGACGACGTGGTTGCTCCCGAGATCGGAGAGGTGACCTACGATGGCGGCGACGTTTCCTACGATGGCGGAGACGACGTGGTTGCTCCCGAGATCACTTGGGAGAAATACGAGAAGGTCATCAGCATGCCAAAGCTCTACTTCGAGGACGTCCTCCTGGAGGATATCAAGATGAACGACCTCTACCCTGGAGACTTGAAGGTCCCTGACGTGCACTTCCCCGAGATCCCCATGGGTAACTTGGAGCTCCCCAAGGTCGCTGGCCCCAAGATCTACATCCCTGGTAACCTTTCTCTCCTTGTTCTCTGTCCTTCGTCTCCTCCTTTCCTTACCCGTTTTCAAAACGCACAACAGAGATCAAGTTCCCTAAGATCAAGCTCCCTCCCATCAAGTTCCCCGAGATTCAACTCGAGGCCATCCACATTCCCAGCATCCCCGCCAGGTCCATCCAACTCGAAGACCTCGAGCTGGAGAACGTGGACGTGCCCAACATCCATATCCCCACCGTGGCCGGCCCGGTGATCAAGCTGCCCACCATCAAGATGGCTGACATCAAGTTGCCTCACGTCAAGATCCCCAACGTGAAGGTCCCTGACGTGAAGTACGAGTACGAGATCCCCAACATCCACTTCCCTGAGCCCGAGTACGAGGATGTGAACACTGGATACTATTAAGTATCTATATTTTTTATTTTTGGGATTGGTGATTGTTTCTTGAAAGTTTTGCAAGTTTTTCCCTCTCCTTATTTTTCAAGCAACCAAACAACAAAGATTTTGTTTTTCTCCCACTTTTATGCTTCAGAAAACCTTGTAGACGCTGTACGCCAGGGAGTGAACCAGAGTAGATCATGAATGTTTTTATTTATCTCGAGATTTTATGTGTTATTGGAGTAAAGCAGTTTTTGTGCGCTTCTCACTTCGCTTCAGCAAGATGTTGGTTCTAGTGCTGTCGGTGATACGAGAGATGCTGGTTATCTTTTGTATTTTGGTGCCGTGCACACAGTCAGATTCGCAGATGGAAAGTCCAAAGAAGAATGTGCTGACGTGCCACCCTCCAAAAGAAAGCCACAAGACGTTCGCGTCGTCACGAATTTTTGCAGGCATCGCCTCGTTTGTTTAATTCATCATGCGGCACTTTGCACAACGATGGCGTTGTCTTGAAACTAAGGAGAACCCCTCTCTTCGGGTCATATAGTGCTCTCTCTCTCGTTTTGAAAAACTTATGTCCCAATGCCAACCACCAGTGGAGATGAACCGCGTGGTAGTGCTATTCTTCTTCCTTCTTCTTCTGGGGCCTTTCTTTCTTCTGGCGGCTTCCTCCCATCGAGTCTTTGAAGGCAGACCTGCGTTACAAGGGGCTTATCCTTGGCATGGCGCTCTCTACCTCCGAGCCAACGATAAAGCGCTCTCGGTCTACGACCGACAACTCTGCGGCTGCTCTCTCCTTCCCTCCCGTCAGCACGTTCTCACCGCTGCTCATTGCGTGCTGTTGGCGGATGCAAACTTCATTAGCTCCCAAAAGCTCCAGCAACCGCTTCAACTTAGCGTCTTGCTGGACGTTGTCGACATCACTTTAACTCTGGAGGAAGCTCGGTCTGAGAAGATGCTCGACAGAAACTTTGACGTGGTGTCCGCGGTGATATATCCTGAGTATGACCCGGCTCTGCCCTTCAAGGACTTTGCGGTGTTGAAGTTGGACAGGGCGGTGGACATGTACATCCCGCCCGTAGTGCTGGACGAAACTGAAAACAGCGACAATTGGACAGGTACATTCACCCTAATTTTGCTTTCTTCTTGTTCTTGCTCTTGTCCTTCTTTTTCTTCTGTTCTTCGTTCTTCCTTCTTCCTTCTTCCTTCTTGTTCTTGTTCTTGTTCTTGTTCTTGTTCTTGTTCTTGTTCTTGTTCTTCTTGTTGTTCTTGTTCTTCTTCTTCTTATTGTTCTTCTTCTTATTCGTCTTGTTCTTCTTGTTCTTCTTGTTCTTCTTGTTCTTGTTCTTGTTCTTGTTCTTGTTCTTCTTCTTCTTCTTCTTCTTCTTCTTCTTCTTCTTCTTCTTCTTCTTCTTCTTCTTCTTCTTCTTCTTCTTCTTCTTCTTCTTCTTCTTGTTCTTATGTTATTCTTGCTATCATGCTTCGTTCTGCTTCTTTTGTCTTCGTTTGTCCTTGTTCTTATTCTTGTTCTTCTTCTTCTTTTTCTTCTTGCTTCTCATTTGAGGTTTGCTCATGCTATCTTCTTTGTTGTAACACAAAACAAAGGGACAAGTCTCAGGTTTCTGGGTTGGGGACAGACCACCTACGAAGGCCACCTGGACTACAGTCCCATCCTTTTAGAAAACGACATACTCGCTCAAAGTTCCGTGGAGTGTCAACGAGCAGCCCTTTCAGCCGGAGGAGGCACTTTTCCTCGCGTGTCTTCCGAGTATTTCAGGCAATGGCTCCTATGTGCCAAAGATGATCCCATTCGGGGAGGCCTAGGAAGAGGCGACAGCGGCGGTCCTCTTTTTTACTTTGTTTTCGATGAAAGCAACAGCGTCAGCAACAGGAGTGACCACAACACCGAAGAGGAGGTGAAGCACTCTCAACAACCAACCAAGGTGATTCAAGTGGGCGTGGCGAGTTGGGGAATGGACTATTGGGAGGATGGAGGTTTGGTCGGGTCTTATCCGAACGCATGGGCATATGTTGGTGGGGCGTGGCAATGGATCATGGAGCAGATCAAAGAAGAGGAGGATGGGAGTGGAGGAAGCGATGGACAAGAAGACGGAGAGAGCGACGAAAGTGACAGCAGGGAGGAGGATGGTGATGGAGGTGAGGGCGACGGGGGGTCGGGGTCAAAGATGCTTCCTACGTTTCATTTTCTTTCTTGATGTACACTACACAATTTCCTGACTATTCTTTCTGTGCCAATTGCCTGCTACAAAATACATAACAATTATTATTATATGTTAATTATTATTATTCTTTCTGTGCCAATTGCCTGCTGCAAAATACATAACAATTGTTCGTATTTTATAACCACGCTGCAATTGCAATCGACAAGAAAACATCTGTAGCACCCGTGGCGCAATGGAAACGCGTCTGCCTCCTAAGCAGAAGATTGTGGGTTCGATCCCCACCGGGTGCGAATTTCTTTTTTCTACTATGGTAGTAAATAATTGCGGTTCGAGCCTCACCGGGTGCGAGTTTCTATTTGTTTGAATAATTTGGCTTACAAAAATGGGGTTCGACTCCCGGTGGGTGCGAGTTTCTTTTTTCGATAGCAACCGGGTTCAATCCTCAGCGTTCACATTTCTTTGAGTAAACCCTAAAAAGATGGAAAAGAGGAAAGAAACAAGAGAAGCCAAGAAGCAACCAACGGGCAGAAAGAGCGGTATCGCCCGGCACTGCCCCAATGAGATCTATGTACTCTCTTCTCCCTCATTTTTTCTATTGGTTTTTTTTTTTTGCTATAAACTTGACGAACGTGACTTTTCAAACAGGTATACATCTTTCAATACCTGGATGCTGCTTCTTTGTTGTTCGTTGCTCAGGTGTGCCAACAGTGGAGACATATCGCCAGCGATGACTCCCTTTGTACTTTGCCCTTTCGCCTTCTTTTTCTCTCTCTCTCTCTCTCTCCTCTTCTCTCATCGTAATGCTAAAAAAAAAGGGAAGCGTTTTTTCGAGGAAGGAAAGGAGAGCGTGGATGGGTCTATCCTCGACCGCTACGTGCCGCCCTATTTGGGCGCAAGACTGACCAAAGCTCACTACCTGTCTCTCAAACAGAGCTTTCTTCTTCGAATAGGTTTTTTTTCTCTAGTTCTCTCTCTCTCTCCCTTTTGTTCTTTCTCTGCTTCTCTCGTTCTCTCTATTCGCCTGTTCTCTGCAAGCTTGTTCTACCCTCTTTTCTCTTCACCTACGGTATAAAGCGGAAACTAATGAAGAAAGAGGGCAGCCGATAGCAAAGAGGAGAACCGAAAGTGCAAAACCAAAGCGGTGATAGGAAAGAAGGACAAGCTCAGCAAGATCTATTCCGTGGACATCTCAGCAGACGGCCAGCAGATCGCCGCCATCGGCATGGGTGGCAAACTGATGGCCTGGCACCTTCCTTCTGGCAAGCCTATTTTGAGTGAGTACTTCGCCCTCTCCAACTTTGCTACAATAGGTTTGTTAAACGAAACACCCAAACAGAATACCACTTGCGTTCATCATGGCACATGACCGTGGCTTACTCTCCTTCCTCCAAGGTTATTGCTTACGGCGGACTCAACAATTGTATCACTCTCTATGACAGAGTGAAGCAAAGGGAAGTGCTGGAGTTGACGGGACATTGTGGATACATCTCCGAGTGTGTGTTTGTGAGCGAGGAGAGCATCCTCTCTGCCAGCGGAGATGCCACTTGCAAATGGTGGGACGTCAACAGCGCGTCTTGCATAACTGCGTTCGGTACTCTTGGCGCAAATGACTCTGATGTGATGAGGTTTTTTGCTTTTTTTCTTCTTCTTCTTCCTCTTCCTCTTCCTCTTCCTCTTCCTCTTCCTCTTCTTGTTCTTGTTCTTGTTCTTCTTCTTCTTCTGCTTCTTCTTCTTCTTCTTCTTCTTCTTCCTATAATTGTTCTAATACTTTGGTCACAAGTGTATCCGTATCACCAGATGGACAAACGTTTGCTTGTGGCACATGCGCCAAACAAGTGCACATCTTTGACCTGAGAAGCGGCACATGTGTCCGCACGTTTAACGGTTGGTCTTCGGATGTTAATACAGTGCGGTTCGTTTCTTGTGTTACTGGCTTTCTCCATCTTCTTGTTTTTTCTTGTCTTCATTCTGTTATTTACTGGAAGAAAAAAACAACAATAACAGGTACACACCGAATGGAGTAGGATTGGCAGGTGCTGGTGATGGCGAAGAAGGCATTCTCTTTGATGTTCGCAAAGAGGACACCCCTTTTTTCCAGTGGCATGTCCCGTGTGGCGTTTCGTCAATGGCCTTTGCCTCCAATGGTTTCTTTCCTCCTTGTTCCTTGTTGTTTATCTTCTTACTTCTCTTTTCATTTTGCTTTCTCCATCGCTCTCTTTATTGTAGGAAGTATTCTGTATTCAGCATTATATGACGGCACAGTGTCCTGCTTGTCCATGCGCAACAAGGAAACGCTTTCTCCGATAAAGGCCCACAAGTTAAAGTGCACCAGGGTGGTGGTCTCCCCCAACGATGGAGCCTATTTGGCCACAGCTTCGTGGGATGGCACTGTGAAGGTTTGTTGTTGTCAATGACTTTTGCCCTTCTGTTGCTTTATTTTATTGAACTCAACTGCTTTGAACGCACAACACTGTGTTGCGGAACATATCAGCTTTGGTCTTTGTATAAATAACAGCTGAAAGCTCTGGCCTCTTTGTTTTTCATCGCCAATGGACAGACCTCCCGAGATGACAAAACCAAAGCGTCGTTACTGCATGTGAGCATTGCGCCCCGTGCTCGTTTGCCTTTTCTTCGTTCCTCTCCTTCTCGTTGTTAAGGCAGTACCTCCCACAATATGCTCTACTTTGCCGTTGCCACCCCGTTCTTTATCTTCCTTTGGCGTCGTTGCTTCCGCTTCTTCGCGTCTTCTCTTTCTCGTCATGATGCGAGCAGAAGCGCGTAAGGACGTTTCTGAACTTTTCCTCTCCAAAACCCATTACGTGGCACACTCACTGGTGGCTGAACGAGAGGAACAACGTGACTAGCACAAGAACCGAAAGATGTGCACAACGAAGCCGAAACCGATTTCGAAGACGAGGACGAAGCTAATGACGATGACAGAGACGAACACGAAGACGGAGCCAATGACGATGGCGAAGACAATGTCCATACTAGCTGGAGCGTTCCGGAAGCCAACCCGATAGTTCGTAGGTCATCAACGATTGCGTTGACGACTGGAAGAACGTCCGCATGGAGGGTAATGATGCTGTTTATGTACTTTTCTGCATCCGATGTTCCAGCTCGCTGACTACCACCCTGTGGGTTGTTGCCCCGTCGTACTTGATCTCGGCACCTCCATCCGTTCTGGTCGGTATAACCAACCGGCCATCACCCGAGGCAGCCTGGCCAGTCGAGCGGGCAAAGGACTGGTGGAAGTGCACCTTGAGCCGCGGATGCGGTCCCGCCCATACGTCGGTAAGGGCTTTAATATTTTCAATACCAATGTTGGGCATGTTGCGCGGTCGGTTCATCTTTTTCTTTTTCTTCTTCTTCTACTACTACTTTTTTACTACTTCTTGTTCTTCTTCTTCTTCTTCTTCTTCTTCTTCTTCTTCTTCTTCTGCTACTTTTTCGTTATTGCCAGGGGGGCCTGCTACGTTTTTTTTTTTTTTGATTGAAAAAACAAACACAAAAACCCCCCAACGCCAAAGAGCTCTCTCTCTCTCTCTCTCTCTCTCTCTCTCTGTCTCTCCTCACCCTGCTGTAAAAACCGCTAACCAACAAGAGAATGCAAGTACTTTTGTAAAAACCAAAGGGAGAGAAGAGTTGAAGGGTGTGCGTTTTACTTTTGTCGCCATTCTCCACCAGTATTGTCCTTCTCGTCCTCTATTCTCTCGTGTTATCTCTTCTCTCTCTCTCTCTCTCTCTCTCTCTCTCTCTCTCTCTCTCTCTCTCGTCCAGATGACTCCTTTCCAAATACTAAACCCAAACGTATTTTCCCCCTCTTTTCCATTCCTTCATCCCTCCCTTTCTCCTTTTCAAGGACGAAGGCGGCAAGCCGGCAGTGGGTCAACGTGCATCTCTCTCTTGATCCCCTCCTCCCTCCTCGCCTGCATCTTGCTGCCACTCAAAATGGAAAAGGCATCGTTATATTGGTGGAAGAAACCCAATGAAAAATCAGAGACGTGTTTGCCCAATGCACGATATGGCGATATGAACTGCTGCTGGGGGGGAGGGCGGCCCCACCACCATCTCTTTTTGGAGGGGCTCGCGCTTTCTCCTCCCTACTTTTCGTGGGAGAAACAACCTTCTTTTGGACGACCATGTTCAGCTATTTAAAGCCTGCCTGGCTCGGCAATCCTTTATTCTCACCACCAAACCAACAACAACAAAAGCAACTTAAGCAACCAAGCCGAGCTGTTTCGAACTGAACGAAGAAAAAAAAATGAACCTGACCACTGTGTTGTTTGCCGTTCTCGCTGTTCTCTTTGCGGTCATCGTTGCCACGAACGCTTCTGCTCTTCGTGAGTCCTACGACGACTCCTTCTTTGACTACAAGAAGCCTGACAAGAACGTCACCTTCCCGCCCAAGCCCCCCAAGAAGATTGAGGAGTGCGACTTCTTCGACAAGCTCCATGATGACGAGTACATTGCTGACGGCTACATCTACGATGACGTGGACTACGACGGCGACTACGATGGCGACTACGATGGCGGCAACGTGGATGGCGACTATGACGGAGGCAACGTCGACGGGGACTATGACGGAGACGATGGCGACGTCGTCTACAACAGCAACGAGGGTGAGGTCGACTCCTCAGCGGCCTTTTTGCGATCTTTCGTCTTCTAAGATTGCATATTTTTTTTTCTACCTTTTTTTTTAACCCTACCACTTCTGCTATAGCAACAGAAACAAAACCACTTTTCTTTCCTCCAAGAAAATAAAAAACTTTTTTTTCAAAAATTCTTGTTCATTTTTTTAAAAGTTTTTCAACAAGCCGAAGAAAAAACACATATGTGTTTGCTTAACAAAAAAAAATTAAAAAGATAGATGTTTAGTAGTAACCACCATCGGTGTTGCCACCATCGTACTCAGGCTCAGGGAAGCGGATGTTAGGGATCTCGTACTCGTACTTGATGTCAGGGACCTCAACGTTGGGGATCTTGATGTTGGGCAACTTGATGTCATCAACCTGGATCTTGGGAAGCTTCAAGACAGGGCCAGTCACAGTGGGGATCTGAATGTTGGGGATGTCCACATTCTCGAGAACGAGGTCCTCGAGGGAGATCTCTCTGGCGGGGATGGAAGGAATGACGATCTCGTCCAACTGGATCTCAGGGATTCTGATGGTAGGAAGCTGGATCTTAGGGAACCTGATTTCTGTTTCGTTAAGAAAGAGAGTTAGAGAAGCACAAATGAGAGAGAGAGAGAGAGAGTTACCAGGAATGTAGATCTTGGGACCCTTCACGTTAGGCAGCTCCAACTCGCCCATCTCAATCTCAGGGAAGTAGACGTCAGGGACTTTAAGGTCACCGGGGCAGATGTCAGGCACGGTCACGTCTTCAAGGGTGATGTCATCAAAGCAGATCTCAGGCATGTCAATGGTATGCTCGTACTCCTGCCAGGTGATGTCAGGAGCGGTATAGTCGCCACCGCTGCTGCTGGAAGTATCACCTCCATCATATCCGTATCGTTTGTTGGGAGCGGCAAAAGCTGCAGTGCAGCAGAGGGCCATCAAAGCGAAGGTCAGAAGAAGCTTCATCGTTTGGTTGTTTGATTGATGGTTGCGGTTGTGGTTGTGGTGACGGTGTTGCTTGTTGAAGCGGCTGGTTTGTTTTGTTTGTTTTGGTTGTTGTTTGTTGATGATTTCAATCGAACTGAAAGAATGCGTATTTAAACCTTTTCCTTCTGCCTGCGCCGCTCGTTTCAAAATGGGTTGAGCAACGTGGTGGCCCCGATGTTCCGTTCAATCCACTCGAAACTTCTCGTGGAGCCCGTGCGTTCGAGGTTCGTATTTGTTCCATATGGATGCCACCGTCCAATCCAAAATCAAAACGAGGAGTTTTCCTCGAATTCTATTGGAGGAAGCAGCTTATTTTAATTTCGAAATATTCAAAAATTTCAACAATAGAAATCGGGGAGAAAATACGCGGGGAGAAAGCGGAAAGGGGGCGGAAAAACGGTGTAAAATACAGTCATAAAAGGAAAAGGCGACGCCGGTTCGACAACCACCGAAGCAAACATTCATTCCTCCGCGGTGACTTGAGCTTCCGCTTCTTCTTCTACTTCTGCTTCTTCTGGTTGTTGTTCTTGTTCTTGTTCGTTCCATTCTTCCGCCTCTGCTTCGTTTTCTTCATCCTCGAAGTCGACTTCTCCTTCCTCGCCAAAGTCGACCTCGTCGAATTCCAACACTTCCTCTCCGGCTCCTGCGCCCTCGGGTTCTTCCATTCCGTTGTTGTTGTTGAGTTGATGAAGCTCTTCGTTCTCGTTCTTCAGCTCTACCACTTCTTCCAACAATTCGTTTATGATGAACTCCTTTTCAGCCAGCTTCTCTTCCAACTCGATGACCTTCTTCTCTTCGTCCAAGAGCTTGGAGTCCAACGCCTCCACCGCTTTCTTGCTCTCCGCAAGTTGTTCTTGCAAAAGTTCCTTCTCTCGTTCCTTTTCTTTTTCTCTTTCTTCAGCTTCTTCCTTTTCTTTTTCTATCTTTCTCACTGTCTCTTCCAGCTGTGTAAACGCCGTTTCTTGCTCCATCAAACGTTTCTCCAGTTGCAAGCGTTCCCTCTCCATTTCCTTCTCTGAGCTCAATGCTTTCTCTTCCAGCATTTGTTTTTCTCGCTCCAAAGTTTTCACTTTTTCCTCCTCAAACTTTTTTCTTTCCTCCTCCAATCGCGCTTTTTCCCTCTCCAACTTTTCTTTCTCCTTCTCCAACTTTTGGTTCACTTGTTCCGTCCGTTGTTGCTCGCTCCTCAACTTGGCTTGTTCGTTCTCCAAAAGCGTTCTTTCTTCCTTCAGCTCGTTACGTTGTCGCTCGCAATACTCTTTTAGATCTGATGCTTGTGCTTTCTCTGAGTTTACCTGCTCTTCCATTTGTTCCAGTTTTGCTCTTTCTTCTTTCAATGCTTGCTTCTCTTCTTCCAAAGCCTTTCGTTGCTCTTCCAAAGATTTCTGCATAGCTTGCAACTCTGTTTCTTTAGCTATTAGCAGTTGTTGTGCTGCTTCTTCTTTCTCTTTTGCTTCATCTCTCTTTAAAGTTTGCTCTCCTTTTTGTTGCTGTTGCTGCTGTTCTGTCGTTTCTATAACATATTTGTTTACTGATGAAGAAGATTGTGTTTGTGGTGGTTGAGTTGCAGAAGCGGTTGAAGATGAAGCCGAAGTGGAGGAAACTCTTTTTTTAGCGTTTACCGACCCTCGTTTTGTTGAAGGTGTTGATGAAGGAGGTGGAGCAGAGGAAGAAGAAGCCGAAGAGAGCTTTCGCTGAGTGCCCACAGTAGCTGTTTGTGGGCCGGATCCCTTTTGTAAAAGATAAGTCAAGCAGAAGAAAGAGAGAGAACAACAAAGAAGTGATGCGTACAGGCTGCCAACGATCACGAATAGACTTGAGAGCTCCAGCAGCAGCCAAAAAGTTCAAACTCTCTCTTCTAAAATCTCCGTTCTCAGCGTTGTCAACAGCACTTTTCTTTCTGGCAGCGTTTATTACCGCCACTTGCTGCGGTGTTGCCTTTAAAGAGAAAGGAGAAGAAACAGGAATAAGTACCCCAATGGAATGCCCAAGTGGGAAAGAAGAGAGGAATCAAGACAAAAGCTAAGAAAGATAGAAACACCACTTACTCGTTGAAAGGTGGATGTCGGAGCTTTTGCTGCCGATGAAGCAGCGGTGGGAGGTGAAGTTGAAGTTGGAGAGGTACTCCTTGTTGTGCTCTCTCTCGGGCTTACCTTCTCACCACGGTTCGAGACGCCCGAAGAAGCGGTGGAAGACGGAGAGGTTGACATTGCAGGAGGGCTCTCTCTGCGGATACTGCCAAAGTTCATGCCGGTCAGGTTGCTGGGCCGAGCAACGGGCGCCCATTTCGTCTTGGCGTCCTCCTCGCCGAACCCGGCACTATAGTTGCCTTTTTCTTTGAAGAGCTGGTTTGTTTGTTTGTTTGTTTGTTTGTTTGTTTGTTTGTTTGTTTGTTTGTTTGTTTGTTTGTTTGTTTGTTTGTTTGTTTGTTTGTTTGTTTGTTTGTTTGTTTGTTTGTTTGTTTGTTTGTTTGTTTGTTTGTTTGTTTGTTTGTTTGTTTGTTTGTTTGTTTGTTTGTTTGTTTGTTTGTTTGTTTGTTTGTTTTGAAGAAGAAGAAGAAAGCAAACAAAGAAAGATAACCAAAAAGAAAGAAAGAAAGAAACGAAAAAGAAAACGAAAACGAAAAGAAAAGAAAAGAAAAGAAAAGAAAAGAAAAGAAAAGAAAAGAAAAGAAAAGAAAAGAAAAGAAAAGAAAAGAAAAGAAAAGAAAAGAAAAGAAAAGAAAAGAAAAGAAAGAAAAGAAAAGAAAAGAAAAGAAAATATAATTAAAATGACATGCATGACAAACCGAAACGAGAGAGAGAGAGAGAGAGAGGAGAGGAGAGGAGAGGAGAGGAAGAGAGAACCTGTTTGAAATGGGTCTTACAGTAGTACTTTCCGTTCAACGCAGCGTAGTTGCCCAGCTTTGGGAAAGAGAGAGAACGAGTGAGAAAACGCGAAAAAAAAAAATAACAAAAATAAAAGAAATACAAAACCGAACCTTTAGAGCACAGTTGCAATGCTTGCAACGCATACAACCCTTTTATTGTTTTTTTTGTCAGAAGAAGAGGTCCAAAACAAACGGAAAAAAAAAAACAACCTTATGAAAGCTCTTTCCGTCGGCGTCCATGCGCTCCATCGCGTAGACGGTCTTGCCGCAGGCATCGCACTTTACATTTGGGCCGATGAAGCTCATTTCTCCGTCTAACTTTCTTTTTTCTTCTCCGTAAAACCAAAAAAAATTTATATTACTTTTTTTATTCCACGCTGGCTTTTTCGCTCGGTAATGATTGGTTGAAACCTCGGAGTTTAAGGAAATACCATGAAATTCCATTTCTATGAAATATTATTGGCCAAATTTTTGAATTTTTATTGGCCATGTTGGCAATTGCCTGTTCGCCAATATATACATGTTGGTGTTTACGGACAGCAAAAGAAAAAAAAATGGAAAGGGGATTGGAGTTTAGTTATCCTCTGCGTATGCACAAAACAGGTACAATTCAGTTCGTCAGCGTATCGTTCATGTTGTTTGCCACTTGCTTCATAACTTCATCTATATCCGCTCCAATTCGAAGAGTGGCCTCCTCGTCATCTGCAAAGATTCGTCACCGTCAGAGGTCGTCTACAACAATAACACCAAAAAGCTGACAAACAGAGAAAGAGCGAAAGAGAGAGAACGAGAGAACGAGAGACAGCAAAGGGGGAGAGGAAGCTCGTGCGAGCGAGGGACTGAGTTGAAAAGAGAGAGGGAGAGGGAGAGAAAGGGAGAGAGCGAGAGAGAGAGAGAGAGAGAGAGAGAGAGAGGAAAAATATTGAGAGAAAAGTAGAGAGAGAGAAAGGGGTGATATTGAGTGAAGGAAGGAGAGCAACGTACAAGGTGTCTTTTGCAAGTTCACAATAACCATCTTCCCTGCTCCAGTTCTCACACATTTGGCCGGCATTTCGCAGGAAGGTCTCACCCTCATGGAACTTCCCAACACGATCGTTAGGTCCGCCTCTTCACTCCACTTTTCAGCATCCGCTAAAGCTCTTATGGGCAGGTTCTCTCCAAACCCAACAACAGTGTCTCTCAGGGGAAAACGTTTGCTGCAACAGCTTTTCTCTTCACAATAGTTTCCTGTCAGGTGGTCTCCTCGAACCTGGCTCACTCTTTGAGGTCTAACAAACGTTTTGCTACAGTTGTCGCACCGCTCAATGAAGCAGTTGCCATGAAGTTCGGCGAGAGCAGCTGGAGGAAAGCCGCTGCGGCGGTGAAGGTTGTCCGTGTTTGTGCTGATGAGATATTTTACATAACCTTTTATCATTGTTTTGTTCTTTTTGAGTATTCCAACTGAAGAAACGCGAATGTGGTAAGAAAAAATAGGAGAAACCTTGCTGGTGCAGCAGCGTGATGAGACGGTGGCTGGCGGTAGGTTGTTTCGAGGCGAGGTCGATATCTACGAGAGGCTCATAACCTTTGTCCCTCAAGGTCCATATCCCCTGCCATCGTTGTTTTTGATTTTGAGCCACAAACTAAAGAGAAAACGAAGGAAGGAGAACACCAACCTGTCCACCTCGGTAGTCAGGAACGTCAGCGGCAGTGGATATGCCTGCGCCAGTGTAAACCACGGCGCAACGGCTTTGCACGATCCACTCGCTTAACATTGCCGCTTTCTTCTTCACATCCTCTTCGGTGTCGCGAAACTCCTTCTGTTCCTCGTCGTCAAATCCGAGAGCGGTGGTCTCCCCGGTGATGGCAGTGGCGTGCCGAACCACCGTGGTCGTGGGAGCCAACGCAGAGCGGTCAAATGAGGTAATCTGCGACAGCAAGCCTTGCATCTCTTGGGAGCCTTTTGCTATGAAGAAAAAAAAATAAAAATGGTTCAGTTGTTTATTTTCTTTCTTATGTTATTGCTGTCGTTTCAGCTTTCCTACCTGCTGTTATCCGAAAAAAAATGGGCAAGCGTTACGCCCGCTCGCTGAAGAATAGAACAGATCACCGAACGGGTGCCGTTGCTAAGCATTTTGATTTCACGTCGACACTCGAACCTAATAGCCGCACACGTTACCAAAAAAAAGCAAAACTCTTTTACCCTAAAAAACCGGATACGTCACCCGCTGACTCTACAGCTCTCATGTTTTTGGACATGGAGGGCGAGAAACCCGTCCCCCTCCCTGTCTCCGTTGGTCCGTGGGAAACTTGGAAATTCAACGGAAACGAACCCGAAATAACGGAAAACTCGCATCGTAAAATTCCGAGAGCAATTATAAAAACGGCCGCATGCCGAACACTCCAACAACGCTTCTCCCTTTCAATCAAACCAAACGCGACGGCGTTTTTGCCCCCTTTTGTGTGTGTCTTTCTCCAAGAGCAGCTGAACCCATCCCATCGTGTGTTTGTTTTTTTTTCTCGAACGAAACGAAAAAAGAGTGGCAACGCACGCACAACATGAACGGCAAAATAACAACGGTGGTGCTCATCGTTGCTGTGGCTCTGTGCATCCTTTCTTTGGCCTCCACTGCGCAAGGCTTTTCCAAGTAAAACCCTTTTTTTTTTCATCTTTTTTTTTCAGTATTTTAGATTATTATTTTTTTTTTGGTGTCCATCTTTGTCTCTCTCTCTCTCTCTCTCTCTCTTTTATTATTATTTGTTTATTTATTTATGTGTAGAGTGAAGCTGCAAAAAGTGGACAAGAATGACCCGCTCAAGCACCTGGAAGCGCTGAAGGGGGTGCCTCGCGCTCTCCTCATCAAGCACCTCAAGATGGCGCAGGCCCAAAAGACCAAGTGGGTCCCTCAGGCGGATGGCGACGCCGGCAAAGAGACCATCTACAATTTCCTCAACGCCCAGTACTATGGAGAGATCAGCATCGGCACTCCCCCGCAGTACTTCAATGTGGTGTTGGACACCGGCTCTTCTAACCTTTGGGTACGTAGTGGCGTTTTCTTTGGAGTTTGTCGTGATGAACCAGCGTCATGTCATTTGTCCTTTCTTTCTTGCTTCTTTCGTTCTTTCCTATCGTTTCTTTCTTTCTTGTCGTTTCTTTCCTATCGTTTCTTTTCTGTCGTTTCTTTCTTTCTTTCTCGTTTTTTTTGTCTTTTTGTGTCATTCAGTCTTCTTTCGTGGCATCTTCGTGCTGCTTTGCTCTCCTTCACTCCCTCACGTTTTTTAAAAAAAAGGTTCCCTCCTACCAATGCCCCTGGTACAACCTGGCGTGCCAGCTGCACAACAAGTACAACAGCAAAAAGTCGCAAACGTATGTGGCCAACGGCACCAAGTTTGAGATCCAGTACGGCAGCGGGAGCATGGCCGGATTCCTCAGCCAGGACTCCGTCTCCATCGCGGGCCTCAGCGTTCGCAACCAGCTATTTGCCGAGGCGCTCAGCGAGCCTGGCTTGGCCTTTGTGGCGGCTCAGTTTGATGGCATCTTGGGATTGGGATTTGATAGGATCTCTGTGGATGGCGTGCCGCCCGTTTGGTACAACCTATTGAGCCAGGGCGTGGTGGACGAACCCGTCTTTGCGTTTTGGTTGAACAGGAATGCAGATGACTTGAATGGAGGTGAAATGGTGCTTGGAGGTATACTTTTGATCTACATAACTGTTTCTTTCTTTAGCCTGTAGCTAACCTTGTGCTTTAAAACAACTGAAAAGGAGTCGACCCGGATCATTATACCGGCGACTTTAGTTTCACTCCGGTGACGAGGGCGGCTTATTGGCAATTTGCTGTCAATGAAATGACGATTGGAGGTAATGCTTCTTCATTATTTCTGTAAAGCTTGTCCCTTTACTGTACAAAATCGAATCGGATCGACCTTTTGTGTTTTTTGTTTCTTCAGACAAGAACAGCAACTTATTGACGACTTTTAACCAACAGGCCAACCTTTCGGTGGATGTGATGGCGGTTGTCAGGCTATCGCTGATACTGGCACTTCTCTTATTGCTGGTCCCACCAAGGCCGTCGAGAAGATCAACAAGCTTATTGGTGCCACTGGCATCATCACCTCTGAAGTACGCTCTTCTTTCTTGCCGTTTCTTTCTTCTATTCTTGTCTCTCCCGCCTGTTCGTTTTTTTTTTTCTTGTTTTTGCCTCTCATTCTCACCTTTCTTTCGTTATGTCATAGTGTGAGCAACTGATAGAGCAGTATGGACCTGAGATTGTCAAGTACTTCCTCGAAGGGTTCAACCCTCAACAGATTTGCACCTCCATCGGTCTCTGCCCAGGTGACTATTGCAGCGGCTGTGAGACCGTAATGACCCTCATCAAGACAATACTTGGTTCCAATGCCACCGAAACCGAGATCATTGCTCTCCTTGAAACCATCTGCAGGTTTTTATCTCCTGCTCTTTCTCCCTCTCTCTTTTCGTTTCTTCTTTTCTTGCCTGTTAATCTATTTTTGTTTGTGTTTCAGTTTCATCCCGAATCCTAATGGCCAGTCTACCGTGGATTGCAGCAGGCTTCCCACTCTTCCCAACTTTGACATTGTCATTCCTACCGACAAAGGCCCCAAGACCTACACTCTTACTCCCGAACAATACATCCTCAAGGTATCCTTCTCTCCTCTCTTCTCTGTATTTCTCTGCTTTCTCCTACTCTCTGCTCTCTTGTTCTGCATCCTTTATGCTGACCTTTGTCCCCGAATAAAAGGTGTCAGTGGGACCACAGAGCCAATGCATCAGTGGCTTCATCGGTCTGGATGTGCCCTCGGGGCCTTTGTGGATATTGGGCGACGTCTTTCTGGGCGTCTACTACACCCAATTCGACTTTGGTAACAAGCGCCTTGGTTTTGCTACTTCCACCTAAACAAATAAAATACAAAACCAAAAAGAGAAGAGGCAAAAGAGAGAGAGAGAGAGAGAGAGAGAGAGAGAGAAGAGAGAGAATGTGAAAAAGTGATGCGGGGAACAGAAATATTTTGGCGTTGCCTCCACACGTTCTCTCCTCTGGCCAACATTGTGGGCGTTCTGTTGTTTGGCAACGCTCGTTTCTCTCCTGCTCAGCTCTCTTTCTCTCCTGCTCAGCTCTCAGCTCTTCTCTGCCCTCCTCCTCCTCTCTGTTCCCTCGTTGAAGATGTAGGGGAAAAAAAAAAAAAGAAACGGAGGAGAGCCACCGCAATAAGTCCAAAACATAAATTGTCGTCTTTCGTTCGTTCGTAGGTTTTTATTGTTGTGTACATCCAACACTCGGTCCGTGCTGTTCATCCTCGTCTTCCTCGTAGACCTCCCTCCGCTGTCGTTGATTGGCCTCTTCCATCTTTGCAGGATCAAAGTTCTCCAAATGCACCTCCTCCACCTCCTCCAACTCCATCTCTCCGTTTCCGTTTCCATTGTCCATTCTTCCACCATTCTCTCTTGGCACATACGGGGCTCTGCCCACAGGTAAAATCTTGGCCAGTTCGTGTGCTTCCTCGGGGGAAATCCTCTCCGGGAAGACCACCTTGAAGTGAATGATCAGCTGACCCTTGTCAAAGGGACGGCGATGGATGGGCATGCCCTCATTGGGAATCACCTTCACATCCCCTGGCTTGATGACCTCACCCCCTGGGGGCGATTTGACGAGCAGCGTGCGGCCATCCAGGTGCTTGATGGTATAGGCAAAGCCACAGAGGGCCTCGAAGAGGGATATCTCCTGCTCCATAAAGAGGTTGGCCCCTTCACGACGAAACACGGGATGCTCCAATTGTTTGAGGATGATGATGACGTCTCCAGGGAGGACGCCTGGCTCTTGGTCACCCTCGCCAGCAAAGGTGATCTTTTGCTTGTGCTTCATGCCTTTGTCGATGTAGATCTCGAGGATCTTGGAGGCCTGCACTACCTTGCGGCCCTTGCACTTCTTGCAGCGGTCCTTTTCGCGGAGGACCTCACCTTCGCCCCCACAGTCAGGGCACTGCTGCTGCAGCTGTTGGACCATGCCCGGGCCGACCTGCCGCAGGGTGACCTTAATGCCTCGCCCTCGGCAGCCCTCGCAGGTCTGAACGGCGTTGGGGTTCTTGCTGCCAGCGCCACGACATTCGTCGCAGATAACGTTCTTGCGTAACCGGATCTTGGTGGTCTTGCCAGTGTAGAGGTCCTCCAAGCTAACGCTGAGGGCGTGCACCAGGTCCTCGCCTTTCTGTCTTCGTCGGGCGCCGCCAAAGCCCCCGCCGCCGCCCATTCCAAACATGGTGGAGAAGAAGTCCTCTGCGCCAAAGCCCCCGCCGCCCATGCCGCCTCCCTCCTTCAGCCGCTCCGCGCCGTACTTGTCGTAGATCTTGCGCTTCTCAGGGTCGGAGAGGATCTCATAGGCGTAGCTGATCTCTTTGAACTTGTCGCCGGCGTTGGGGTTTCTGTCAGGGTGAAACTCTCGGGCCATCTTGCGGTAGCCTTTCTTGATTTGGGAGTCAGATGCGTTGGGCGGAACGCCGAGGAGGTCGTAAAAAGTTGTTTCAACGGGCATCTTTGTGCGTTTGTGTGTGTGTGTGTGTGTTTTTTTTTTCCTGAGGAGCTGAGCAGCAGAGGTGTGAGGTGCGTCTGTTGTTTTGGTCGGAAAAGATGAAAGGAATAGGAGAAAAGGGGAGAAAAAATAAAAAATAAAAAATCCAATAGAACAGAAAAGGCTTAGCTTCCTGTTCCTAGGGTGCTGCAAGAAATATCCAAAAAAAAAAAAATAAATAAAATCGCGAAGTTAAGAGGGGTAAACAAAAAAGAAAAGAAAAGAAAGATGGAGAGATTATGAACCAAAAAGAGAGAGAGAGAGAGAGAGAGAGAGAGTCAAAATCAGTAATAGATCAACAACAAGGATTTTTTTTAAAAAAATAAAATAAAAAAGCACCACCACCCACCACCGCACAACAACACCAACGAGAGCAACAACAACGCACAACGAGAGACAAAACGCAGGCAAAAAAAATATAACAAGTCCCACAAGAAACTCTCTCTCTCTCTCTGTCTCTCTCTCTCTCTCTCCCTCGGGCCACTCCAGTAGTGCTACAAACTTACCTCGCGCGTTGCTTTGTTTCTTCCTTTCCGGTTTTTTCGCGTGAGAAAAAAGAAAATGACTTTTTTTTTTGTTGCACAGACGAAAGAAAGAAAGCCTCTTCGGAAAAAAAAAAAAGAGCGATTTTCAGTGTCGTCATGAGGCAATGGGGTTCTTGATTTTCCGCGATCCTGAAAACTAAGGGAAATTATCGCTCCGAAATTGCTCCGTTCTTTGAAATTTCACCAGGGAAGGCAGATGATTGGCGTTCGCGGAAATCCCGAGGTTCGGGGATTTGCGCGGAAATTATCTTGGTGACATTTTTGACATTTTCGAAATTCCCTAAATTCCGAACTTTGTCGACAGGAATGCGTCCTTTCGACCAACAACCAAAAAAAAAAGAGGAAAGAAAGAAGAACCTCTCCAGCAATAATATTATTTGGCAAAGATGTGCGGTCCCCTCGAGTGTGCGTTGTTCGAGAGGGGTCTGCTGCAACGCTTGGCGTCTGACCGTGCCACTCAGATTTGGTGCGGTTTCATGTTTCGCTGCCTGCCTCACTCTTTCTTTCCAAACAACAAGCTGACAAAAAAAATAAAAAAGGTTGATCGTATGGGTGCCGTTGGCTGTCTGTTGGCTCATCTACTTTGGATTTGCGTGCGCCAAGCTGTCTTCTGACGGAAATGACGCAACGTTCCGCCATTATGTTACTACTTCCGGTCAACTTGTGGTTTGTACCTCATGACAGAGAGTGAAATGATACTATGAGAGAGAGAGAGAGAGAGAGAGAGAGAGAGAGAGAGAGAGAGAGAGATGAGCGATGAGCGATGAGCGATGAGAGATGAGACAAGCTAACCTAAATGGTATATGAAGATACCAGCACTAAGTATCTGTTCTGCCTCATCGTCGGAGAAGCCGACCCCTCTACAGGCTGTAAATTGCACAGTTGGCAGAACCAAGCCCCTCACTGTTGTAGGTGTGAAGGAACAAGGAAGTGATTGTTTCATCTTCTTCAACATCAGTTCGTACATCCTTCCCTATTTTCCTGTACTCTTGTTATCCTGCGATTGTGGCAGCATCGCGGTTGCTTGTGCTTACTCTTCTTTTTGGGACACAAAAAATAAGCTGCCAAGTCCAAGTATCTAGGATGGCCAGCATCGGACTATCAAACCTTTTGTTCGTTACAGTTTGATGCTGCGGCTACCGACGGAGTGGCCTACGTCTTTCTCTATGACCAAAAGTACAACGGCAAAGTGGCCGGTGAGCCGAATGAAATCATTAACTTGGTATCATTTCGTTCTTCTTGTCTGTTTGCTTCTTTCGTTCTTGTCGTTTCTTTCGTTCTTTCCTTCCTGTGTTTAGTAGTGTTAACGCATAAGGAATTATCAAGCTTGCAGAAGGAGTACCAAACGGATTGAGCTACACTCCAGTTTTCGCAGGAGAGGTGACGCAACTGCGATGGCAACGAGAGGAGTACTTGTATCTGAGCGGCCATACGCCCACGGGGGCTTATCCTATAGTGGACAGCGAAACAGGGTTCGTGGTTCCTGCTGGTCTGTCCAACACCTCGTCTTCTTTGGTTGGTATTTATCCGGTTTGTTTCAGTTGGTTTAACAGACTAACAAACCAACAAAAAAGCAAATGACAATGGGAGACACCTGGACAAGAGTATACGTCGAGCACCGATGGAAGTCCGGGTATGACTTTTGGTACTTCATAGGGATGTTGGGCGGAGTCTCTTTTCTCTTCTTGATGTTGCATTCCGCTGTTTTCTCTCCCGTTGGCTACATGTTTGGTGCTTCCTCCTCCTTCTCTCCTTCCTCTTCAGCTGCCACTCCAGCGTCGTCCTATCAAGAGCGAATCCCAGAAGATTCCATGGTAGAAGTCGGATTGATTTCAGGGCCACAAACGCCGCAACCAATGCAAAGGAAGAGCAAAGAGATGCCGAAGAAGAATAGGCCATCGATAGAAGCGGTGGGCAGTGATGAAAGCCTTTAACACAAAACACAAAAGCTGGTACCCACTTCTGTTGTTTTTGTCGGCTGAGCTCCTTCGTTTGTTTAACGTGACTATTCAATGATTAATGCCTATCATAAACAGTTATCTATATCATTAATATAGCAAAATGAATGAAACAAACCGGTTATGCATTATTTTTGAGGAAGAACGAAAAGGAGTTACCAAAGAGCTTTTTTTTTTTCAACCGCTAAACTTGATCCTCTTTTTTTTTTCTTTTTGAGCATTATAGCAGAAAAACAGAGAACTATGTCTTTGACGTTGAGCGATAGCTCTTCTTTGTACGTTTCTTTCTTCCTTTCTTTTGGTTTTAAAAAAAATTCTTTCTTTTCTCGCTTTGTTACTGTGCTTTCTTTCTTTCTTGTCGTATCTTTCTTTTTTTCTTTCTGTTCTTACTTTCGTTTTTTTCCATGGTTATAAAAACAAAACACTCTTAACCATATTATTTGTTTTTAAAAAGAGCAATCGGTACAGCAAATGGGAACGGGAATGGAAACGGAAGAACGGAAACAAGAGACGGAATGACGCCCAACAAAGTTCTTCGTCAAAGGCAGCTGCAGGAAGGCAAGTTCTTCGATCGGGCTTTCAGCTTTCGCACGACCCAATCCAAGTTCCTTTCTCAACTGCAGCTGACAACCACCAGCCGAGACAAGATCGAAAAAGAGACGGCAGCTATAGCTGAAGAGCAGAGCAGCGACAGCGACAACAGCAGCAAACAGCACAAAAGCAACTATCTGGCGAGGGAATACAGTTTCAGCCAAACGAAGAAGCGATGGCAAGTGTTGATCCAGGAGCGGCTGCAAATGGAGGAGAACAGAGCCAAGATGGAGCAAATCATTCGAGAGAGAAGAAGGAAAACGATCGACGCGAGGAAGAGCCTGCTTGTGAAGAATGCGGAAGAGCCGAAAGCAACCGAGGAGTTGGAGAAGGAGTTGGAGAGGGAGGAGAAAGAGCTGGCCAAGCTGGAGGAGACGATGAGAAGGCGGTGGGAAGAGGAGGAGGAGGAGATAAGGAGAGAGGAGGAGGAGGAGTTGAGACGATTGAGGGAAGAGAGCAACGAAGACGACGAGGAAGAGTTAAACTTTTTGGAAGGCCAACTGAAGCTTTTGGACGAAAATGAAAAAGTGGAAGAACAGGAGGTCAAAGAAGCTGAGGAGAAAGAAGAGAAGAAGACAAAGAAGAAGAACAAGAGAGAAGAGAGCTTGCTATATTTGTTGAGTCTGAAGCAACGCAAAAACTTCTACGGGCATGACTTCAACTTTATAGATCGACATGGAAGGACCAGAAAAATGGTGGACGGCGTCGCGTTCAGCAGTGATAGTGAGGTTGAAGATGAAGACACCGTTTCGTCTTCCTCGACAACAACAAGCAACGAAAAGGAAGAAGAGGCAGAGGAGAAAGTGGAATGGATAATTGATAGTGGTAATGGAGAAGCAGACGAAGAGCCGCAAAAAGAGATGAAAGACACGAAGAAGAAGAAAAGCGAAGAAGAAGCTGATGAAGACGATGACGATGAGGAAGAGGAGGAGGACGAAGAGCGCGTTGGAGCAGCAGATCTCTTACGAAAGTATAGAGCGGCCCTTGAAAGCGGAAAGAGAAAAGAAAAGAACAAAAATAAGAACAACGAGAACAACAACTGCGCTTTAACGAACCCACACCATCCCATTTCCATTTCAAAAAGTGCTGAAATAGTGGATAGAGTTTCCAACAACAGCCTTAACTACTCCACCCCACAACCACAATCCCGACGAAGAGCAGTTACCGATGCCTCTCCTTCTGCCTCTTCTTCCAACAGCAAACCCAAAAAACGTTCTCTCTCCAAAACGTTAACGAAACGTTCAGCTCCTTTTCCTACTCCCAATTCTTCTCCATCTTCAACAATTACTTCCATTCCGGCTTCTTGTCCGACGTCCCCACGAACCCCTTCTTCCTCTTCCTCCCTGCCTCCCCCTGCTGCACTCACCTCATGGTCAACAGTTTCGCCTAGCACGAAAAGAAAGCACCGTCTGTCGTTGAACTTCATGACAGCAACCAATGCGAGCACAAATACTTCATCCACTTTAGCTACACATAGCGGAACTTACACCATCAACCATGCGTCGGAAGACAAAGAGAAGAAGTCTTCCAAGAAGTTTCCAAGTTGGAAGAGAAGCAGTTGGAAGTTGGAAAGTTGGTTCGGAAAGGACGAAGCAGAAGGAGGAGGAGAAGCGGACGGAGAAGAACAGCAACAGCATTCTTCTCACTCTTCTTCATTCATCAACATGTCTCCACGAAAAGAAAAGCGACTAAGTGTCGGCAATTGGACATTCAAGAAACCGGTTGTGACGGTCAATAGAGAACTCTTCAAAGAGAAGGAGAGGGAGCAGATGATCGCGTTTGTTACGTTTCACGACAACCTCCGAAAAGAAGTGTTGCAACTTTGTAAGACAATATTGGAAGAGGAAGAGGAGCAAGAGGAGGAGAAAGCAGAAGAACAAGAAGAGAAGAAAGAAGACAAGAAGACCAAGTCAAGTCTAAGAAAGAAGAAGACGAAGAAGGAAGAGGACGAGACGGAAGAGGACAAAGAGGAAGAGAACGAAGCAGCAAAGCAGGAAGGAAAGAAGACCAAGTCAAGTCATAGAAAGAAGAAGAACAAAAGGGATGACGAGGAGAAACAGAAGAAGAAGCGCAAGAAACGAGCAAAGGAAGAGAAAGTAAGAATAATGGCACAACTGGTTCAAACGATGATCAACGAGTTTGAAGCACCAAAGAACGTTTCCTCTTCCACTTCGAATGGTGAAAGGAAGTAAACGCAAACACTCTTTGCTTCATCTTGTTTTCTGATATAAAACGCTAAAGTATTATTTTGTATGTGAAGAAATGTTTGTTCTTTCTCTTTGTGTATTGGTTTAAGCATGTTTGTTCTTGTAGGTTCCAGGGAAGATCAACTCCAGGACAGGGCGCAACCAACTGGCCACCCACACGAATGGTATCACCTGTTTGGTAAATAAAAGGTTAAACAAACCAAACCAAGAAGAAAGCAACGACAAGAAGCTGAAAAAAAAAAAAAAGAGTGAAAATGAACCAATATATCAGCAAAGGTCTTGCAGGCTCTCAAGAGAGGACGCAGCACCCACAAGTTAACAAACTCAAGGATGGCGATGAGGAGGGCCATGATGAAGGACATGACGAAGCCGAGCGTGGCGGCGAGGACCAGAAGCGTCGACACGTAGATCCAGTTGTAGACGGTGTTGTTCAGCTCCAACACAGTGAAATAGGCATCTGAGTAGGTCTCCCTGTTTTATTTTTTTAAAAAAAATAACACCCCAAAGAAACGACAAGCAAGTGAGAAACCAGACCAACAAGAACGAGAAGAAGAATACAGACCTGGAATAGTACTCAGAGTTGATGAAAGTACCCAAGTTTTTGGTCCTTCGCGCCTCCTCCAAAGGGCTAAAGCCCAACTCAGGGTCAATCTGGTTGGCTGGAAAAGCACCCAGCTGTCCGTGTTGTGGCAGGGCCTGTTGCTGCGGAGGAAGCCCACCTATCACCGTATAGGCGGCTGGTTGGTGCGAGGCAGCCGAGGAGGAGGTGGAGGTGGCCGAGGCAGGGCGTTCATCGTCCACGTCCTTGGAAGAACCGCCACCACCACCACCACCACCGTAGGGTGGTTGGGGGTAGTAGGCAGGAGGAGCGCCGCCAGTGGAGTAATGGTAAGACACGGTGGTGGAGTCTCCTTGCACGTTCATCGCGTTGTCCTGTTGCCTTTTCTTTTGGAGTTTTCGAATTACTCCAAAAAAAAAAGTTAAATTATTAAAAAGTCACCTGATGTGCTAAAAAGGATAAATGTGCTATGACCGAATCATAGTTTGATTTGGGACGGAATCGGTCGTCGTTCGCCCCGATGGTGAAGTTGGCATCACACGGGTTTGTGGTACCCGTATCCCCGGTTCGATTCCGGGTCGGGGCATTCTTCTTTTTTTTTCCGTTTTTTTTAAGGAGCAGACACTGCCGCCGGTTCAATCCTGCAAGTGGGCCTATTTATTTTATTTTATTTTTGGCTCCTATAATAATAATACTACTAGGTTTCCTTTTTTCTAAGTCGCTCGCTTATGGCGTTCCTGTGCCGCCTGCTTCGTCGCCTCATGTGAAGGGAGGAAAGCGCCGCCACAACCACAATGGCGGCCACCATCAGCACAACCAACAACGGCACCGTGATCTTCCACCACAACTGGTCTTCCTCATCTTTGCCTCCTCCTCCTTCTTCCTCCTCCTCACCCTCCGCCAACAGCAAGGACATGTCAGGGTCCAACAGCAGCGAGCCATCGAACCACGGCAACGAGATTACCACCTCCTGTTCTGCTTCCAGCCACTCTGCCTCCACCGACGCTGTCGCCGTTCCGTCCGCCACAAGAGCCAAGGGCAAGACATTCATCGGGATCTCTGTGTTCTCCGTTTGCAAAGAGAACGCTCGCACCCCGTCCTCCTGGTCTGCGACCTCCTTCAAGGTGACCGGTCCGTCCTGGCTCAGAATGGAGAGACGGAGGCGCAAGGAGTGGTTGTGGTGTTGGAAGGGCCAGGAAGACAAGAAGAGGCTCCACTTGAGGGTATTGTTCCTCATGACTTGCTCCACTCCTGCAAAGCTGAGGAGCTGCTCTTCCGCGAACATGGTGAAGTTGACTTGCACACTGATGGCTTCAGTGAGGTTGAGGAGAGCCAACATGCTCTCTTCATTCCCCGCGGAAGAGAAGAGGGAGGTGATGTGAGCAGAGAAGGTGAAGAAAGGTTGAGCGTGGTTCAAGTTGAAGGTAGTGTTGCCCAGTTCCTCTCCGACAAACTGGATCTCTTGCAGGGACACCGTGGCCACCACTTGGCCGTCTTCATCCACTTCCGCCAACGCACCAAACTGTGCGGTAACGGAGCGGTTGGCGAACACTTTGTTGTCCTCAGGATCATGGACGGAGAGAGTGTGGTCCGGGGTGTTCTGCGAAGGAAACGTCACAGACACATCGCTTTGTTGAGGTTGGAAGACGACTTGAGAGGGAGGAGGTGTAGCCCCTGCAAACGCGACTTGGAACGTGTTGGCAGAGACGAAGAAGGAAGGGGTGGAGGAAAAGAATTCGTCGTCCGGTGCAATGGAGAAGAAGAGGCTTGCTTCTTGGGTCAAAGCGGGAAGTCTAGTGATGATGATCTCTACTTCTGCCGCGTCTGCAGGGACTGCAAGGACCAGTTGTGAGGTAGTTTCATTCCAAGCAGGCTCTATAAGAAAGTTTTCAGCCAACCGCAAACCCTCCGACGGTTCTACCACAAATGTAAGTTGGGCGGATGACCCGTTGAAGGCGAGGGGATCGATTGTAAAGGGAGTCCTGATCGAAAGGCAAGACCACGTGGTTGGAGTCAAAGTTCCACTGAAGCACGGGCTTGTCGTTGCAGTCGCAGTCCTCAGCTTGAACGTTTGTGCATGGAATGGCACAGAAGGTGGTGCCAGAGAACATGGCGAACGTATCTGAACCACTGATTTGGTTGTCTTCCATGAAGATGGGGACAAGGCTTTGTAGGGTAGGGGAGTTGCTGTTGAGCTCAATCAAGCTACCGACAGAGTTTTCAATGAAGGAGAGCTGTCCCGTGCTTTTCCAACTGCTTCCCTGTAATGCCACTATAGGAAAAGGAAGTTGTGTTGGTCAACCAGGTTTGTAAAGAAGGAACAGATAAGAAAAGAAAAGAAAAGAGAGAAACAAACGAGAAGAACATGTTTACGTGTTGTTTGACTGGTATTGTTTACAAATCGCACTTCGGTGCGATCGGCTTCCAAGGAGGAGTACTCCAATGCAAACGTTCCTTGGGTTGGGCCGCTGTAGTTGTTATCAAACAAGAGCTTGCCTGGAGAGCCCCGAGCAGAAGTACCATAAAGAACAAGGGTGCCTAAATGTGGTTGTAGAAGGGTAAAGAGGTCACATAATAAAAAGAAAGAAAAAAAGAAAGAAGAAAGAAAGAATAAAAGAAAAAAAGAAAGAAAGAAAGAAACGACAAGAAAGAAAGAAAGAAACGACAAGAAAGAAAGAAAGAAACGACAAGAAAGCAACGACAAGAAACGACAAGAAAGAAGTGAAGAAAGAGTAACATACAAACAGAGCCGAGGTTACCGTGGCAATTGTTTAAGAAATTCACGTCTTGAAATGTCCATTCCACACCTTCCAACCACATTGCTGTTCCAACAGCGCAATGTTAGCTGTGTTTAAACAAGGGGGGAAAGCTACTCACGTGGATATCCTTGCAAGCAGGAATGACCCTGGACCACAACGTTGGTGGTCACGACTCGAAGAGTGGTAAAAGGATCTCTTTTCCCAATGAGTTGTTGCTCTCTTGCGGTGACTTGAGGGGCGGTATAGTGCACGCGAAGGGCACTGTAGGCGTTTCGGAAGGTCACCTCTTTGAGCTCCAATGTTGGTGGGTAATAAATCTCCGCTGCTAAGTAGAACACGGTTCCATGCGGACACTCCATGACCACGCCCTCAAAGGTCCAGGTGGTTGTTGTTGCAGCGTACCACGGTGAGTCAATGGTGAAGCAGACACTGACACCAGTGCCGGTGAGAACGACAGGTTCAGGTCCGCCCTTTCCTTGCCATGTCCTGTGATGTGGAGTTTTTAACAACAGCACACAACAAAACAAGGAGGAGAAGAAACCATACCTCAGAAGGAAAGTTTGGTTGGAAAGGCTGACGGTGGAGCTGAAAGTGTACTGGCCTGGCGCGAGCACGTATTCATCAAAGGAGGCAACTGGAGCAAAAAACTGGAATGGGTCTGCACATGGATGGCTCTGCGTGCATTCCGTACCCGACCCACCGACCTCAAAGTACCCTACATGAAGAAGAACAAAAAGACGGTGGACGAAGAACGAAGTTGGCAGAACGAAAGAGAATGACAACAAGTTAGCGAACGGCAAAGATGAACTGTATTAAAAAAAAAACAAAAGGCTCAAGAAATGAACCCGTTTCAGCAGCCACAAGAGAAAACCACAAGACCACCACGCTTAACCTACAAAGGCCTGGTTTGTTATTATCACTTATTGCGAAGCAAAAAACGAATGGTCTGTTTAAATGGAGCTCTATAGTGTTAATAAAATGAATAAGCAATCTCACAATTTCAAACCACCAATACGAAATCAGATTTTTTGATCAATCTTTGAACGGACCAACCAAAAATCATAAAAGAAAGTAGAGCACAAAAAATAAAGTAAGCGAGATGGAAGAAACCAAAAAGACTTGCTTTCCCTTTGCGGACCTGCCGGTGGAGCTGCAGGTGGAGAGCTTGAAGTGGCTGGGTCTTCCGGGCCGGGACTGGCTGCACTGCTGCCTGGCCAGCAGCGCCATGCACCGCCTCTCCCACGAGCCGACTCTGTGGCACCACTTTTGTGCGCTGCAGGGGATCGACGTTGCCGAGGAAGGAGTAGCCCTTGAAAGCTCGGACTGGAAGGCTTTGTACTTGAGCAAACGTTGGTCCTTTTCCTCTGTGCTCTTCATCTGTTTTTTTTTTTGGCCTTTGCTCTCGTTCTCCGCTGCTCCGCCGCATCACGGCTTTTCTGCTTTTCATTCTCTTCTCTCTCTCTCTCTCTCTCTCTCTCTCTCTCTCTCCTTCTCTTTGCGCTGCTTCTCCCTTCTTTCGTCTTCGCCCCTGCTTCTCTGCTTCATGGCTTCTCATACTCTCCTTGGCTGCCATAGAAAATCATTTGGTGCTGTTTGAGGACACTGGGTTGCAAACTCTCGTGCTGAGTGCAAACAAACTAACCGTCACGAAACACGGCGGTGGTCATGGTCACGTGAAGTGCAGGAGCGCACGTCAGTGGAAGTCTGGTACGTTCTTGTTCCTGTTCTTGTTCTTCTTCTTGTTCTTCTTGTTCTTCTTTCTTTGCCCTCGAGTCATTCTTCTTCGTTACTTTCTTTCTTGTCGTTTCTTTCCTCTTTCTTTCCTCTTTCTTCTCTCCGCTTTCGTGTTTTGATTCTTTCTTCGACTAAAACTAGGCAAGCATTATTTCGAAGTGACTGTTGACAACACTAACCAACAGATCTTCATCGGCATATTGCCCGTTGCAAATGCTATTTCTTCGCGTTCCATTGTTGGCCATTCTACCGATCCTGGTTTGTTGTTGTTGTTGTTGTTGTTGTTGTTGTTGTTGTTGTTGTTGTTGTTGTTGTTGTTGTTGTTGTTGTTGTTGTTGTTGTTGTTGTTGTTGTTGTTGTTGTTGTTGTTGTTGTTGTTGTTGTTGTTGTTGTTGTTGTTGTTGTTGTTGTTGTTGTTGTTGTTGTTGTTGTTGTTGTTGTTGTTGTTGTTGTTGTTGTTGTTGTTGTTGTTGTTGTTGTTGTTGTTGTTGTTGTTGTTGTTGTTCTTGTTGCTCTTGTTGTTATTGTTGTTGTTCTTGTTGTTGTTTACTTTGTTCTCTTGCCTCTTTCCAAAGGATGGAGCGTCATACCGTACACATGCGTACTGCTTGGCAATTACTCGAAGCAACATGTACAACCAGTGGGAGTAGCTGCACATACACGTTTTGTAAATGGGGATGTCATTGGCGTGTACCTTGATGTTGATGCTGGTTCTTACAGCTCTCTCGCTCCCTCCTCCCCGTCTCTCTTCCTACTTCTTCTTCTTCTTCTTCTTCTTCTTCTTCTTCTTCTTCTTCTTCTTGTTCTTGTTCTTGTTCTTGTTCTTCTTCTACTTCTTCTTGTTCTTCTTCTTGTTCTTGTTCTTCTTCTTCTTCTTTTTCTTCTTCTTCTTCTTCTTCTTCTTCTTCTTCTTCTTCTTCTTCTTCTTCTTCTTCTTCTTCTTCTTCTTCTTCTTCTTCTTCTTGTTCTTCTCTCTCTCTCTCTCTCTCTCTCTCTCTCTGGTACTCATAACCCTATTCTCATTTAAAAGGCCACCTATTGTATTTCCGCAATGGCACCTATTTTGTGGGTCTGTGCGATTGCGCAGACATTCGTGCACAGAAACCGCATTATGCGGCTGTCAGTTTGTTATGTAGCGGAGAGCAAGTCACTTTCTCCTTTCCCCCTTTCATTCCGGAGTCCGTTCGAACCTACGTGAACAGCCTGTAACGACGGAAGTGAAGCGTTTCTTTCTTGCATGAGTATGAACTTCTTTTTCTCACTCTTTTATTTTTCTTCTTATTATTGCATCTTTTTTTTTTACTCAGAGCGAGAAAATGCGCTTGCCACTTGGCCTTCTGCCACGAGGTATTTAGACAATCCACTATCCACAAAGATCGTCTTGAACAGCTGAGGATACCAATGCATATTTACCTCTTCTCCTCCCATCGTCATCTCCGCCTCGTGTTGGTCAGCAACAACAGGAGGGAAGAGAGCGGTCATCCATCTCAAAGGAGCAAAGACCCAATGAGCAATCTCAGGGGAGAACTCGGAATACACCGAAGCCAACACGTTGTCCACCAGGATGGTTCCGGAGGGTGTCATGGGATCGTAGAGACCAGCCTGTCTGCTCTCCTCTACCTTCTCCACGCGAACGGCCATCAACTGGTTACCAGACTCGGGGTTGTTCCAAAGCAAGTAGTCTCCGGCGTTAACGTTCTCTGCGAAGGTGGCAACGATGCGTCCGTTGGCCCTTGCCTCCATCACTTCCTCTGCTGAGAAGAACTTGCTGCCCTCCTCTTCTTGTTGGCGGACCAGCACATAAACGTTGTGCCCTGGGCTGAGGGTAAAGTGGGCCTTCTCTCCTGCAGAAGGTTGGAGATGGAAGGTGCGGTATGCGGTCAGGGCAGCGCGAGAGGTGTGCAACATGGCCACAACAGGTTCGAACCCGAGGGAGCCATCCTCCAGAAGCACCTGCACCCGATGGCCCTCCTGGAGTTGGTCCATTCGTATGCGCCGTCCATCCTCCAACAGCACCGTGGCGAAGGGAGGGAAGCAACCTTCGCACAAGCACGAGCTATCTGCTTGGCACGTGCCATTGTGATGGTTGCTGTTCACGATGCATTCGCACTCGTCTCCGGGGTTAAGCTGTTGGTAGGTGCAGTTGCCAGCACCGTTGCAAACAAAGCCCTCACACACGTTAATGCAGAGCGCAGTGTCATTGGGAAACGTGCAGTTGCGGGGAGTGTTGACGGAAACGCCGCATGGGGTGCCAGGGGCAACCCAAGCAATGCCTCGGCAGTTTCCACCGCCATCGCAATACCCAAGGGCTCCGCATTCATTATCAATGCTGCTCCTCTCGTCGGTACATAAGGTCTCCAGAGGAGCGTGATTGGCGCGACAATTGCCAAGCCCGTCGCAGGTGTCAGGGGCGGTGCAGTGGTCTTCGAACGGGTTGCCGCAAGGGGTGCCGACGGGGGCGTTATTCGTTGCTTGAACACAGTGGCCTTTGCCGTCACAGACCTCAATGGGGGCACAGATGGTGCCGGGTATCTGGCCGCAGGGAGAACCTTCAGGGCTGAGGTGGCTTGCCCGGCTTACAACCTGTTGTTTAGGAGAAGAGAGAACCGAAAGAATCAGTGTCTTGTTTTCTTTTTCACTCTTCTCGCGCGTGAAAAAGAGCAGATACTTACCGCAACCACGGCCCAACACATGTCGTCGACAATTGAGCTGTGGCCAGGAGACACTCCAACACCCCAATGAGTCCATCTTTTGCGTGAGGAGAGCAACTCATGTTGCAGGAGTGTATCCCACGCTTCTTGAGGAGATCCAGTGGCCACCGCGAAAGTTGACTCTGTTTCTCTTTGACATTGTTGAACATCCTCTAACAGCCTTTTGATTTATCGTGTGTTGTGACACAAGGTCAGAGCTGAAGAGAACGACCAAGCAGAGAAGTGCGATGAAGAGCAAAGGAAGGATGCAGAGAAACAGAGCAGAGCAGATGCGAAGTAAATAGAAGGGGAATAACAGGCGTACAAAGGAAGTCCGAATTGAACAATCCTGTTGAGTTGCTCGTCGGTATAGATGTCCACCGTACCTATGAATGAATTAGGCCTCATTCAAAAAAGAACTTAAGATAAGAACAAAGGTTGAAGCAGAGACAAACCATTGCAAATTTGGGCGCTAATCTCAGAAGCCAAAGCGTTCAGGAAAACCACTTGAGTTTGAAACTTCTGGTTGTTTGCGACCTTATGGGCAGCGAGAGCCGCCTCCACGGAATAAAGAAGCTCATCTGGAGAAGGAGAGGCCCAAACTGCGACCAGCGAAGAACAAAGGCCCAACAACAAAATCAAGCAGAGCTTGCTCGCCATCTTTTTTTTCCCCCCTCCCTCTTCTTTTTTTAACTTTGTTTCTTGCGCCGACGATAAGCTTTCTAACGCACGTTAGAAAGCGATAGCGCTAAAGCTGCTGTTGCGTGAAAGGACGTTCAGAACTTACCTTATTTAGGGTTGATGACGTATGTTGAATAAATCTTCTTCGAGGGTTCCAACACCACAATCGCAGCAGTAAACGTGCACAGCTTGAGCAGTTGTCTTGTGTCGACGGTAATGCCATTTTATTTTTATTTTTACCGGTTCTCTCGAACTCACGCATTCACAAGCCAGCATCAACATGCTTCCAGTCAGTCTTCCTCTGATAAAGGCCCCTCGTAATCGGTATCAGACTGTAGTTCCGTTTTATCCTCCATCTTCACCACCGTTACCATTACATTACCTTCCATTGTTACTGATCGCCTATGATTCTTTGTTCTTTTTGTTTGGCGGGTTGGAGCTGGGGACGGCGCTCTTTCGGAAGAAGATGAAGAACTGTTGCTGGCTACCACACTTTTCAACTCTCCCTTTAGAATTCCAGTGATGAAAAGGGTTCGCCAAAAGCTTCTCCAAAGCAATAACAGTGGGAATACAAATGAGAACGACAAGTAATGAACAGAGGGAAAAAGGAGTGAGGGCGAGAGAGAGAGAGAGAGAGAGAGAGAGGTGAGAGAGAGGTGAGAGAGAGAACAAGAAAGGAACAACGAGGAAGGAATAAAGAAACGAAGATAAAGAAGGATGATGAAAAGCAAACGAACCAAAAATTGGACCGTGTTACTGCAAAAACCAGTACAATCCACAAGCCAGATGACCCGTCCATGAATACGTTTGTCAGCTCTAGTCCAAAAGGAATGATATTTGAGACAGAGGCACAATCGTTTGCTGCGTTCTCAGCCGTAAATATACATTGAAAGTATGCGACGCCGTCTTCCACCCCATTATTCTTATCTGACAGTTTGATGAAATAAATGGTGATTGGGAATACGTATGTAACAACGATGATGAGAATGGCTGTCATGACCCGCCATTGTGATTGTACACCTTTCCATCCTGAACTCTGTAATATTGAATTCGTTTGTGGAAGAAAGAAAAAAAAGTCGAGAAAGAAGAAGAAGAAGAAGAAAAAGTTGAAGAGAACAAAGAGTAAAGAAGAGGAAATAAGAAGGTAGGGCAAGCAAACTCTAGCAATAGATATCAACACCGCTACCAGCATGCCGATTCCAACCAAGAGCATAAGCATGAGTGGCACATAATAAAAGCCTACTATCAAGCCATCTGTCTCATCCACTTCGTCCAGTTTGCTGACCAGATTGCAAATGGGGTTCTCGTCTCCTGATCCAAACAAGTCGTTTGCTCCCAAAAGAATGAGCATCAGGACGCCGAAGCCCCATCCCCAAACGTGATAGCCGATCAACCTCCATTTGCCAACCTCCATTGGCTGGTTGAATACCACTATTAACAACAAGTTTATGCTGAAAAGAAGGCCCAGCAAAAACCGAGGAAAATACACCAAGTGAACATAGGTATTAAAAAAAATGAAAACTGAACGTGAAACGAAAGACAAACCATATGTTCAGCCACCAAGTCGTGGTGATGTAATTGCTCCATACATAAAATACAGCTGCATCACTTGCATTCAGAACCTCATGTAAAGAACTAAGATAGAAAGATCCGTACAAAAAGCAACACAAGGCGAGCTCTGGAAGTCGGCCCCGCCTTCATTGTTACAGCGCATCTCATGAAAGCCATATGAACTGCCCCAACTCAACGTGAACGCTTTCAACCACAATCCCAATGCCAAAAACGTTACCTACAGTGCATAGAAAATAAGAACGAACTAATGAAGGGCAGGTGGAAGAAAATAAAGAAGAACAAGATGGAAAAAGAAGAGAAAAATAAGAAGAAGAAGAAGAAGAACAAGAAGAAGAAGAAGAACAAGAAGAAGAACAAGAAGAAGAAGAAGAACAAGAACAAGAAGAAGAATAACAAGAACAAGAAGAAGAAGAAGAAGAAGAATAAGAAGAAGAAGAAGAAGAAGAACAAGAAGAAGAAAAAGAAGAAGAAGAAATAGAAGAAGAAGAAGAGGGAGAAGAAGAAGAAGAAGAAGAAGAAGAAGAAGAAGAAGAAGAAGAAAAAGAAGAAGAATAACAAGGAGAGTAGACGAAGTAGGCAACAAAAATGAAACGGAACGGGCTAAAGAATATTACCAAGTTATCTCTCACGTTTCTTTTTAACGGGTTTAAGACGTTTGAAGCCAAAAGGGCAGTTGAGGCGAAGAAGGTTATCCACCCCAGTACTTGATACATTTCCCTAAAGGTATCCCACTCCCACTCGCTCCAAAGAGGTACCTCACAAGGTTTCCCACAAGAGGGGCTTGATGTTTCAGTAATCAGTGGATAGGGACATTCAGCAAATGGGAATGGTCCTTTATAGTCTTCCAGGCCTTTCCAACTTATATATTCGTATTCAAAAACGAAGAGGAGGGAGAGTATTAGAAGGAAGACGAAGAAGAAGAAGAAGGAGAAGAACAAGAACAAGAACAAGAACAAGAACAAGAAGAACAAGAAGAAGCACAAGAAGAAGAAGAATGAAGAATAAGAATAATAAGAAAAAGAAGAAAGAAGAAACTAAACCATGGCAATACAAGGGTGACGTTGTATCCTTCCGTATCAACAAAACTAAACGTACGAGGTTCATCCCCGAATTGTTCCGCACCACAATTGATGCTATCAGTATACAGAGGACACAACCCCCTGAAACGTTCGCATGAGGAGCGGCAAACGTGTTGAGGTAAAGGCTCATCCAAAAGAAAGGAAGAGTTGACAGCGGAGATGCAAGGCGCGAAGATGGCCGAACAAAGAACCGCAACACCTGCCGCCTGACACTGTTTGTCTGTGATGAGTAATGGACCGATTGTTGCTCTGTTGTTGTTACTTGTCAGAAAACACAGAGCAACAACGTGGCAAAAAAAAACAAAAACAAAAAAAAAAGAGAAGATGAGTTACTCGGCAAACATCTGTGAAATGAGGAGAGAGGATCCAGCAGCAACATGAACGGAATAATTCAGCCCCAACTCTGCGCAGAAAGGAGGAAGAAAGGACCCTGCCGATTGACAGCTCTGGCCAAGCCCTCCCTCCGGAGCCCACAGAAGCAGCAACAAACACATCCATATGGCCGGCACCAAGAGCTTCATTCCCCTTCCCCAGTCTTTTCTCGTTCGTTTCCGAGGACTGAGCCGGACGGGCGGAGGTATGATTTGAAGATTTGAAAATCATCAATTTAGAGCCTAATTTCGTCCATATTCCGCGAATGAACAAGTGTTTGAATTACGATTGGACAATAAATATTGTCGACGATTCCTTTCCGTCGACACGAGGCCAACTTTTTGTCGACATTATCGCAAAAAAAACCCAAAATAATTCTCAGAAAATTTTGGTATAACACACTGCGCTGGAGAAGAGACGCCTGGCTATGCCGAAGCATGGGAGCTCCCGAAAGGCCGTGGCGTTGGTGGACGCGTTGGCAAAGGTGTACAAGTTTCTTTTATTTCGCTGTTATAGTTCCTTTTTTGAGTTTGTCGTTCGTTTCTTTCTCGTCGTTTCTCCCTTTCTTTCTTTTCGCTTCGTTCTTAAGCACTCCTCTGCTTTGTAACCGTTATGTAGAGCAAAGAGAGTTCCAATTGGCGGCCATTGACTTGGCCCTGAGCAATCGTAAGCTCTGGACGCCGGACCTGTTGACCTCCACGTTCGAGTTCATGCTCAGAAACAAGAGTTGGTGGGACACTGTTGACGCCATCGCTTCCAGCCTCGTCGGTCCCTTGGTTAAGTCTCAACTAGAATTGGGTCAAGATGAAGACGAAGACGAAGAAGAGGGAGCAGTCAAAGAAGAAAGGCAAGAGGAAGAAGAAACGGAAGGAAAACAAAAGGAGAAAGAAGCAGAACAAGGTGAATTAGCCGAAGAACATGGAGAGGAAGAACGAGAAGGGCAGTATCAGAGTTTGCTGGATGTGCTGGACAGGTGGAACCACGACGAGAACTTGTGGATACGAAGGACCTCTATTATATATCAACTCAAGTACAAACATGACACCGACACACAGCGCCTCTTCAGGTACTTACTTATCCTGAGCTCTCTTCTCTTCTTTTATTTCTTATTCACATAGGGAGACAAAAGGTATTGCAAGAACAGAATGCACGAGGAAGACTTCTTCATTCGTAAAGCCATTGGTTGGGCGCTTCGCGAGTACTCCAAGAGCAACCCTGCTCTCGTGCATCAGTTCATCGAAGAGCATCAACACGAGCTATCTCCTCTCAGCAAGAAAGAGGGCGGCAAACATCTCCCCAAGTTGTTACGCCAACTTCGTTCCTCCACAAACTAACAAGATAACTTTTTTTTTCTCACAGCAAAAGGAGCAGAGAGAGAAAAGAGAGAGAGCATTCCGTTACAACAGCTTAAACCGTTGCAAATCCTCTTTCAGCTGGTCATGATCCCTGCACACCACTCCTCTCATGCCAAACTCCTCTCCCGCCCGGACGTTCACCTCCGAGTCATCTATGAACAAACACTCCCTGGGGTTCAGGCCAAACTCTCTGAATAGCATCATGTAGATCTCCCTCTCCGGCTTGATGTGGTGGTGCCAAGCGGAGACGCAGAGGCCATCAAAGAGGGAGAAGCAGACCTCCGTGTGGTTGTAGCGGGCGCGGATCTCCTCAAAGTAGTCCCGGTGAAAGTTGGAGAGGACAAAGTGCCGGTAGCGCCCTGTGGCGCGGAGCTGGTTGAGGAGGTCAACCCCTGGCTTGAGCGGGATGAAGAAGGGACCCACTCCATCGACGAACGTTCGGTAGTCCTCTTTTTTCAAAAGTGAGCCAAACAACAGAAAGAAAGAAAGAAAACAACATAGCAGAGCCCAACCTTTGTTGTAGTGAGAAGGCAGCATGGCAACGGCTTCCTCCCTGGTGATGGTGCCCCTGTCCAGATCCTTCCAACAGGGCAGGGCGGTGGTTTCGCAGAGGTCGTAAGGGATGTTCTCCTCGCCGCGCTCGCTGAAGAGCGTGGACACGACGAGGCGCGGGTTCCACTGGATCAGCACTCCCCCGAGGTCCCATATGATGTTCTTGATGGGAGGCACCCCTTGCTCCAGCCCTTCTTCTAGTGGAGGGCATGCCTCAAACTTGTCTTCTTGTTCTCCTTCCATTCTTTTTTTTTTATCGTTTGTTTGAGGGGAAATTTCCCCTTTCTTTATTTGTTTGTTTTTGTCGAAACATTCCTTAAATATTTGTCATTTTTGTAGACATCTATTAGCAAAGAAAATTGAATCGGTAATTGAAACTGGACTACTGTTCAACCTCCTAGGTTCTTATAAGAGGAATATTTGCTTGGGGTGAGAGTCGAAATGGCGGAAAAGAAAGTGTTCATTTTGAATGCTCGCAGTAGCGCGCAGTGTGCCGAAAATTGCAGTCTGTTCAACTTTGCAGTAGCGCGCGAGTTGAGAGATTGCGGAGCCATCTCGCGAGGCCATTGGTTCCTTGGATCTGTACCCGAAAAAAACCAAGATAAATAGCAAGGCCCGACCGTGTTTTTCTTTTTGTTATTCAATAACAACAAAACTCAAACAATGGAAGACGAAGTGCAAGCTCTTGTGATTGACAACGGTTCCGGCATGTGCAAGGCTGGCTTTGCCGGCGACGATGCCCCCCGCGCTGTCTTCCCCTCCATTGTCGGCCGCCCCCGTCACACCGGTGTCATGGTCGGCATGGGACAGAAGGACTCCTACGTCGGTGATGAGGCTCAGTCCAAGCGTGGTATCTTGACCCTCAAGTACCCCATTGAGCACGGTATCGTCACCAACTGGGATGACATGGAGAAGATCTGGCATCACACCTTCTACAACGAGCTCCGCGTTGCCCCCGAGGAGCACCCCGTCTTGCTCACTGAGGCCCCCCTTAACCCCAAGGCTAACCGTGAGAAGATGACTCAGATCATGTTCGAGACCTTCAACACCCCCGCCATGTACGTTGCCATCCAGGCTGTGCTCTCCCTCTACGCCTCCGGCCGTACCACCGGTATTGTGATGGACTCTGGTGATGGTGTGACCCACACTGTGCCCATCTACGAGGGTTACGCCCTTCCCCACGCCATCCTCCGTTTGGACTTGGCTGGCCGTGACTTGACTGACTACCTCATGAAGATCTTGACTGAGCGTGGTTACTCCTTCACCACCACCGCCGAGCGTGAGATCGTGCGTGACATCAAGGAGAAGCTCTGCTACATCGCCCTCGACTTCGAGCAGGAGATGCAGACTGCCGCCTCTTCCTCTGCCCTCGAGAAGTCCTACGAGCTTCCCGACGGTCAGGTCATCACCATCGGTAACGAGCGCTTCAGGTGCCCTGAGGCTCTCTTCCAACCCAGCTTCTTGGGCATGGAGTCTGCTGGTATCCACGAGACCACCTACAACTCCATCATGAAGTGCGACGTTGATATCCGTAAGGACTTGTACGGAAACGTCGTCCTCTCTGGCGGTACCTCCATGTTCCCTGGTATCGCTGACAGGATGCAGAAGGAGTTGACCGCCCTCGCTCCCTCCACCATGAAGATCAAGATCATCGCTCCCCCCGAGCGTAAGTACTCCGTCTGGATTGGTGGCTCCATCTTGGCTTCCCTCTCCACCTTCCAGCAGATGTGGATCTCCAAGGAGGAGTATGATGAATCAGGACCAAGCATAGTCCATCGTAAGTGCTTCTAAGCTGTTGTAGCCTGTGTATTACACCTGAATAATATCGTTATACAAAAACATACTGCTCTTTCTTGTTTTTCTTAGTCTTCAAATGTCGAGTATTTGTGTTATTCTCTCTCTCTCTCTCTCTCTCTCTCTCCCTCTCTCTCTCTCTTTCTTCTCTCTCTCTCTCATTCTATTCAGAAGATAACATCAAAACCATATTATTGAGAACAAAAAGGAATAAAGAAGGTTCTTCATTTTTCTTTCTGCTTATCTGTTCTGTTCTTTTTCGTCATTCTTCCTGACGCTGGCTAAGATGCTGCGGTGGTGGAAGAAGCGGCCTCAAAGTTCCTTTTCTTCTTAGGCACATGCTTGTACTTCTTCACTTGTGTACTGCATCCCTCTGATGCCGTGGTCCATCTTTTCCTGCAATGACGGCGCCCACGTCCACCTACTGTCCGTCTCTTTCATTCGTTTTGCACAGGGCGAAGTGGTCATTATGTTCTTCCGTCAAATAAAGACGCCTTGGTCCTCCTTTCTCAAGGGAATTGGGAAGAATCCGGTCAGGGAAATAATGTAAGGGGTGACATCCCATCTTGCGCGTATATGGTCAAGTACTGGACAAGTGCCTTGAAGGATGGGTCTGGCGAGTGTTGAGCGGCGTGAAACAAATACTGCGGAAACGCAGAGCGGTGAATGGTTGAATGTTTCTCCTCCAGGTTTCGTAAGAAGGTGCAGTGGCTGGAAACTGTTGGATGACCACATACGTGCAAGATGGGATGTCACCCCTGAACACAGGAAAGCAAGGAAGGAGCGCAGTGAGCCGAAGGAAAAGAAGAAACAGAGGAGGAGAAGAGAGCGCGCGTTCAATTCTGGAGACAAATGCTGAGCTTTTACACGGTGCCGGCAGTGTCAAGGAATGGCTTTTGGCCGTTGCTGCAAAGGATGGAATTCAACCCTGAAGTGGTTTCTAGTTTCTTTCTGCAAAGGTGCAGGCTATTTTCTTTTGATTTTCATTTTTTGTCGACGTGGAAATTTTATCGGTCGATTTTGTGGAATATTTTGGGTCAATAATTGGCTTGATTTTGATTTGTGATTGGTGCTTGGAAATTTTGCGACAGAGATCAGATCGAGACAGAAGAGAGAGAAGAGAGAGAAGAGAGAGAAGAGAGAGAAGAGAGAGAGAGAGAGAGAGAGAGAGAGAGAGAGAGAGAGAGGAGAGAACGAGAGAAGGGAGAGAGAGAGAGAGAGAGAGAGAGAGAGAGAACGACGCAGACAAAGGAGAGAACCACGAAGCAAAGATGTCTGGTTGGTGTAGCCGTTCGTTGTTTAAATAAAGCAAAAAAAAGGAAATAATAGAAAGGAGGATTACAGTTTGGCTGAAAGATGTTGTTGAGTGATGTCTTGGTAAAGAGCCCTGCTCACTGGTACATAAGCTTTCTTTCGGTCATCCCTGTAATACAGTTTGTCCTTTTGAAAAGTATAAATATAAGTACATTTCAGAATAAAACATAAAGAGGGCAACAGAAAGCAGAAGCAAGAAAGGAGAGAGTACATTGTTGACAAGATCCGGATTAAAGCCTTCATTCACCAAATCAGCTTTCTTGTGTTTAAAAGTGCTGGTAGTGTCCATTTGTCCACTATCCCGCAAACGAAGGAACAATGGAGCGGCATAAGAAGGCAACTCCGCCATTACACTATCAAATAAAACAAAGAATAAGAAACCTGAACTGAACTGAACTGAACTGAACAAGATAACAAATACAACGTACAAATTATAAAACTTGTCCAAGTCGATAGTTGCTCCTTCAAGCGGAATGATCAGCGCCATTCCCGCTTTGCCATCCGCATTGCCGACTCGTACTCCATAAACATTAGTCTCGGCAACGCCTTCAAAACCTCCGATGACGGCGGCCACCTCCGTCGTTGCCACGTTCTCTCCCTTCCATCGAAAAGTGTCGCCGATACGATCCACAAAATAGACGTAACCCTCTGAGTCGAACTTGAGCAAATCTCCGCTGCGGAAGTACATGTCTCCCTTTACGAAAACGTCTCGAAGTACCTTTTTTTTTCACAAAACAAAACATTACTCAGAAAAAACTCTGTTTTAAAAAAGCAACAAAGAAAGAGAACCTTTTTCTCGGTAGCTTTTGAGTCGGTATAACCTGCAAACTTTCTGCTTGGGTCGTTGGCTTTGATGAGTCCCAAAAGCTCGCCTTCCTCTCCATCCTTACATTCAACGCAAAAGCCAGTCTTTGGATCACGATAAGGCATCTCCGTTTCGTGGTCGAAACGCACAATCTTTGCTGGATAAGCCAGTCGTAGCAACGGGCTTAGATAACCAACAGCTCCGACTTTATTGTATGGATTGAAGAAACCGACATTGCCTTCTGTTGCTGCGTAGAACTCACCTTTGGTTTTTATGTGTGTTAATTGTAAGACCAATGTGAATGAGAGCACGAGAACACAAGAGAACAGAGGAAAAAATAAATAAGAGGAAGAGAGAGAGAGGGAGGGAGGAAGGGAGGGAGGGAGGGAGGGAGAGAGAGGAGAGAATAGAGAGAGAGAGAGAGAGAGAGAGGACTTACCAATGTTTTGAATGTTAAACCTTTGCTGAAACTTCTCCCAAATATCAGGCCTCAAGCCATTTCCCACCGCCCACTTGACGTTATGCTGCTTATCATAGGGTCCCTCCGGAGCCGCCAACAAGTACCTACACAGCTCTCCAATGTACTGAAAGGCGGTGCACTCGTGCTTGCTGATGTCCTCCCAAAAGTGTGTTCTGCTGAACTTCCTTCTCAGCACCAAAGTGGCCCCCGTGTACCAACAGCTACCCACTCCGATGATGCCTCCAGCAGAGTGATACAAGGGCAGAGGGCAGTAGAGACGGTCCTTGTGGTTAATGCCACACATCTCAGGGAAGATGGATACGATGCCGAAGCGGATGTGAGGGCAGCGAGCGGCTTTGGGAGGGCCAGTGGTGCCGCTGGTGTAAATGAGGAAGAGAGTACTCTCCATGCCAACCGTTTTGCGGAGCTCCTTGGTGGGAGCTGTTGTGCTTTCTTGTTCCAACAAAGGATCCACCAATGTCATCATCGTTGTTGCCTCGTTTGAAATTTCGTTTGAGGTTTCGTTGGGAGAGTGACGCAGAAAACGATAAGAATGACCTTCGAAACGGAACCATTTGGAGGATTCGCCCATTTCTTCCATCAAAGAAGGAGAGATGGCAGAGCAGTGCTCAGCTCCGATGATGTGCAACGAAGCGCCGCTTACTCGGTAAGAGTGTTCCAGCGGTTTACCACGAAGATTGGTGTTGATGAGAGCAATGGCACCTCCTATTTTGGCCACTCCTAACCATGCGAATATGACTTGAAAAGCATGTCAACAAAGGAAGCAGGGAGAGAGAGAGAGAGAGAGAGAGAGAGAGAGGAAGAAAAGTAAACTAGAGCATGTGGGTACATTCAGGTCTGT